>VXAU01001433.1:1423539-1456723 GCA_013399695.1 Formicarius rufipectus | reverse complement strand
GTCCGAATTGCCTTTGTTGAGCCAGGGGGGTCTGGAAGTAGAAAAACATCCAAGGCAGCAGCAAAGCACCTACTGCTGAGTCAACAGAGCCCTCACCCTGCTCACTGCTGAGCATCCAAAAGCAGCACACAGCAACTCTTTGTCCTGACCTATAAGTAAGACACACTCAGACATAACGCAAGGAGAAGGGAATAAAAAAAAAAAAAAAGCACAGCAGAGGCAAATAATTACATTTGCTGACAGGACTCAATCTAATTAAAGCTCCGATCCCGAGCCCAGCCCAGAGGAGGAGCAGCATTCGATGTGGCAAATTTTGCTGCAGCTTTGTCCCACGGAGCAGCAGAGCAGGGAGGGATCCACCCCTGGATCACGGCAGCTTATTGCATCAGGCACTGCTGCAGGGAGATACGCTGCTCCCTCTCCATAGGCTGAGAGCCCCTGAGGTTTAATTCAACTCCTGCTCCTGGAGCTGACAGACACAGCCCCCCTGCACGGAGAGGTATCAACCTCCCCAATCTTTGGTACTCCCTCCGTTTCCCCTTGGACAAACATATCGGGAAATGACTACAGTCAGTCGTACAACACAGTATGTGTGGCCCCAGCGACACGGATTTACCCACAGACCTTCCCTTGGCACGCCACGATCCAGTTTCAACCCCAAAAAGAAGGGGGGTACATGGATACCGTAAAGGCAAATGACGGCACCCAGAATTTTAAAGTAAATAAATTGGCTGGTTCTAGAGACCATCGCCTTATTTACAAGCAGTTTCCTTGCCAAGGCATTATGCTGTACAATGATTCATAATACAAACTCACTGAAGTGCTGGCATAATTAGAGGGCCATAAATCCACTCATTTAATGGGAAAACACACGCACAAATCTACAAATACAAGGGACACACACGTAGCTATGCGTGCAGCTAAGGGGAATATGGACCCAGCCACTTAAAAGGGGGCACGTGGGGACCCACGGGCATAGGTAAAGAAGGGAGGAAGGGGAACTCCACAAGCTCCACTGCCTTTACTGTGCACAGCAAGGGCACCAAGATTTACTCAGAAAATTAAAAGCCAGCCAAACCCTTCACAGGCAAGAAGGATGCTAAAGATGGGAGACGGGAAGAGAACGCGATGCAGCCCCAGTCAAAAGGAGACAGCACCTACCCAGGTAAAGGAGAATGATGAAATGGAAAATATGCAAAGGTTCTACCGTCCCTTACTGCATTGGGCAAATATGCAACTCCGAGGGACGTCATCTACCTCCGAAACCCGGCAGAAACTCGGCTGCGCGGGGACACCGCCGGGCGACCCCCAGGGATGCGCCAACACATGGGGGCTGTTCTACACCGAGCGCCGCAAATGAGGGCACGGCGAGTCCTGGCTCGGGCACAGCGGGCACAGCCAGCCCGGCAGGGGACACCCAGGTGGGCTGGAGCGCAGGCACAGCCTTGCCAGGAGGATCCAGCCCTGCCAGGGGGATCCAGCCCAGCAAGGGGGATCTAGCCCTATCAGGGGGATCTAGCCCTATCAAGAGGATCTGGCCCTGCCAGGGGGATCCAGCCCTGTCAGGAAGATCCAGCTCTGCCGGGGGGATCCAGCCCTGCCGGGGGGATCCAGTCCTGCCGGGGGGATACAGCTTTGCTAAGAGGATCCAGCTCTGCCAGGAGGATCCAGCCCTGCCAGGGGGATCCAGCCCTGCCAGGGGGATCCAGCTCTGCCAGGAGGATCCAGCCCTGCCAAAGGGATCCAGTCTGGTCAGGGGGATCCAACCCTATCAGGAGGATCCATCTCTGCCAGGAGGGATCCAGCCCTGCCAGGAGAGATCCAGCTTTGCTAGGAGGATCCAGCCCTGCCAGAGNGGGCCGGGGCCGGGCGGGGCCGCCTTCCCTGCTGCCGCACCGCGGTCCGGAGCGGCGCCAGCAGCGCCTCGGCCTGCGGGCCGTCCATGGCAGGGGCGGCGGAGCGGAGCGGGCGGGCGAGGCGGCGCAGCAGGGCGGGCAGGACGCTACGGGGAAGCGGCATGAGCAGGAGGGGAGGAGAAAGGGGGAGGAGGAGGAGGAGGGGCAGGCGGGGCGGCGGCCGCCCCCCTGCATGATGAAATCGGAGTCCGCGTAAAGCGCGGCCCGCGCCGAGCGCCGCACTTTCCGCACGGGCCGCAGATTCGGCACGGGGAGGAGCGAGAGGAGGGAGCGGCGGGGGGGGGGGGGCGCGGGGGNCGGCACGGGGAGGAGCGAGAGGAGGGAGGGCGGGGGGAGCGAGCACGGGGAGTGAACGCGGGAGCGCGCACAGGGAGTGTGGAAAGGGAACGAGCACGGGGAGTGAACGCGGGAGCGCGCACGGGGAGTGTGGAAAGGGAGCGAGCACGGGGAGCGAACGCGGGAGCGCGCACAGGGGGTGTGGAAAGGGGAGCTGTGATAAATCTCACTATGATTCGTGTCAGTGAAAGCCAGATGGGTAATTGCAGCCCCATAAAGGGAACAAGTTCTTGTTACTACAGAGGTTCTCTGAGTTATGGTAAAAGTGTTTTGTTTCTCTTCTTTACCAAAATAATGTGAGTTGTGGTAAAATTGTTTTCTCTTTCTTATCAAAGTAATGTGAGTTGTGGTATAATTAAGTTCTCTTTCTTACCAAAGTAATGTGAGTTATGGTAGAACTGGTTAGGTTCTCTTTCTTATCGAAGTATTATGGTAGAACTGTTTAGTTTTTCTTATCAGGGTAATGTGAATTATGGTAGAACTGGTTTGTTTCTTTTTCTTATCAAAGTAATGTGAATTATGGTAGAACTGGTTAGTTTCTCTGTTTTCCTCTCAAGGAAATACTGGAATTATGGCCAAACTGGTTCATTTCCCTGAGCCCTTATCAGGGAATACGTGAATTTTAGCGGACGGAACTGACACAATAAAGAAACATGTGTTGAAGACTGTTTAGCATCACGTTGTAAAATGTCTGTGTATATGACGTAATGAATATGTATGAAGTAACTGGCTATACCCCCAATCTGCGCTGCGTTTGGTGTGCGGTTTTGGGGGAGCGAGGACTCCCGCCGCATCCAGCATTGCTGTTTGCTTTCACCAGATAATAAACTCTTATTCTAAAACCCATTTTGGGTCTGAGGCTGTTTCTTATAGGAGCGAACACGGGGCCGCGAACGGGGAGCGAGAACACGGGGCCGCGCACGGGGAGCGCTGCGCCCCCGCGCGGCGAGAGCGGGGAACGGCGGGAGCGGCTCCATCCAACAGCCCACCCCGTCCTCCAAAAGGGGACAGACGGCACCCCCAAAAAGTGCGGGTGCGCCTGGAGGGAGGCGCCGCACCCCCAATGGGCAGCCCCTCCCCGGCACACGCAAGGACAGCGGCGAGGGCTGCACCCTCTGAGTTGAGTGTGGGGCAGGGCGGTACCTGTTCCCCGCCCCAGGTGATACAGGGCAGTCCCAAACTGTACCTCTCCCTGGGGAGGACACCCCACTGCCCCTGAGCACCTCCCCGGTCCATACCAGGGCTCCAGTTGGGCCACCGGTGTGTGTTGGGCAGGCACAACTGCCCTCCCTCAGGTGATGCGTGGCACCCCCAAAAGTGTACCTGTCCCTGGAGAGTGGGGGGACACTCCACTGACCATGAGCATCCCTCCCCTCCCCACACAAGGGTTTGCATGCGGCAGGGAGTGCTGCACCCTCTGTGGTCTGTGTGGGTCAGGGTGGTACCTGTCCCCCTCTCCTGCAGGTGACACGTGTAGCTGTCCCTGGGGGGTACACCCTATTGTCCCTAAGCCCCCCATCCAAGGTACCACCCACCCCCACCCAGGCCACCTCAGCACGGTGTCCCCTTGTCCCAGAGCCAGGTCCCCAGTACGTGCCCCCAGCCCTGGGGCAAGGACGTGCTGGGGGCCAGGGGGGAGCACGGGGGGCCGAGGTGGGGGGGAGAATGTTATTTTTTCGATGGGCTGCAGCGCTTGAGCTCCAAAGGCTTTGTAGCTTTTGGGCTCGGCGGTGTTTTGCTTTCTGCTGATCCGCAGCCGTCCCTCAGTGCCCGGGGGTTGTGCTGGGTGGGCAGCACCCGCTGCTGGACCCTCGGGGAGGATTTAGGGCAGGAGGCCAAGTGCTGCTTTCCCCAGTGCGGTGGGTCTTCCCTGGGAGCCAAGCCAACCCCACGTCAGGCAGAGGGGCTGTGGTGAGCGCTGTGCCACACAGGAACTTCCCATCCCTGGCAGTTAAAGCCCTCCGTGGGGGAGAATCCAAACTAAAGTTAACATAAAACAAAAATGGAGACCAATTTAAAAAAAAAAAAAAAAAGCAATCCATTCCCCACACACACTTTCCCCACTGCCCCACTCCTCCTCCCCGACTCCCCTTCACCCCCTCCCACCTCCCGGAGCCGGGAGTGTTGGCACTGATGCAATGCTGGCGTAATTGGGAGCATTCCAGCTGCTATTTTGTACCTGTCTGTTTATTTGAGAGACAGCCTCACCCTCCTAATGAACGCGTCTGAATATTTATCTGCTGCTTCTGAATGGCGCATTTGTGTTTCAAATGCTTAACTGTTATTTTTATTTAGCTGCAAATTGATGTTTTTATTTCGCTGGCAGTACCTGCTTGGAAATTGCCCTAGCACGAGGTTAATGCCAAGTTCTAGTCTATTCCTGATTATTTTTTGTTAATTAATCCAGTGCTGATAAAAGGATAAAGACTCTCCAGCCCCCTTCTAGCTTGTCACAGAGCTAAGATGGGGAGATTGCAGAATCAGCCTCAGAAGAAACAGGCTCATGTGGAGGAATGAGGAATCCCAACCAGCTGGGATGGCAGAGGAAACATGGGCAGAATCCTGGGAGGTGGGAAACCCCAGGGAGCAGGAGCAGCTCCGTTCTACTGTGCTGCACCTGGAGGTACCTGTACCTGTAATAAATAGCAGCACTTCTCCAAAATCTCTTTTTCTTTCCCCCTCCTAGAAGATTTTCTCCCATCCTTGGTGGCAAAGCACAATTGGTCCCTAGGGCAGCATCCTGCAGCCCTCCATCAGGAGGGTGAAGATAAGCCAGGAGGGTGAAGATAAGCCAGGCTGGTGCCTTGAGCCTTTTTCCCTGGATAAAATTCTGCCTTGCACACACTGCTGGCCCCAGCATTGCCTCTCCTTGCAAATGAAACATGCCTGGGACCAGTTCTCAGTGCTACCACCAGATGGTACAGGATAACCTCAACATAAGGGCCAAAAAGACCAAAGGACTTTAAAAAGCATCTGCTGTGAGCTTGCACAAGGATTTGACTGCACCATCAGCTTGAACTTTTAAAGCTGGGTTGTTTATTTTTTATGTAAAGGAACAAAGCAATAAAAGAAGGGAAAAGGGGGAGAAAAAGGAGGGTGGGCACATTTCTGGAGCAAGGTTAGAGGTGGGTGAGTAGGGAGTGTACAAGGAAACCCTGGCTGCCCTTTGTCGTGGTGGTGCTGCTGAAGACTCAGGGTGTGATTTGGAGTCCTCAGACCCAGGACACACTGCTAGATCCTTGAAAGGTTGTGTAGGATGGGAGGAAAATTAGGGAGGATTTGACACCAAACCATAGTGGGAAATGAGAAACTGTGAGCAAACTGGACCCTCAGAACTGGGTTACACCTGGGGTTGGCTGGACCTCATCTCCAAGCCAGTTTCAGTAGGAAGGGCTAAATTTCTGGGAATCATCAAGAAACTAATATCAGAGCTTATCTGTACATCAGTACGGAGCTGTGTGGAAGGACTTTGTACATCCTTTGCTAATGGAGGGTCTATGGACTAGGGCACAGATACACCATGTGCCTGTACCATCTCCCTCATCCCCTTGGGCCCCAGAGTGCTGAAAATTGCTTCAACACACTCCAGCACAGTGGATTTCTTCTGATCTGATGCTGGTTTGCAAGGAGAACCCAGCACTGGCATAATTTTTGACAGCCCTGTGTTCTGGTGAACCACCAGAGCTCTCGAGCACACCATCACCACTAGTCCACACGTCACAACTGCCCAGAGCCCACCTTTCCCCTCCCTTTTAAATGTGAGTCCAGCTCTGTGCTTCTTTTCACTTGATAAGCATCCTGGGGAGGAGTTGTATGAACATGTCAGGGTTGGCTCTCTGCTCTGCAGAGCCCCCAGAAGGACGCCAAGGGGCAGGATGGGATCATAGGAAATGTCTCTTTCTGGGGTGGCCTTCGAAAATCCATCTCCGTTTTCTTCCCTGTGTCTGAGGCTATGCAGTGGGGATGAAATGGGTCGTGTCACGCCCATGGCAAAGCTCTAAAAAAGGAGCTCCCAGCACAACGGGGGAGATTTATTGTGCGAGGCAACAAAGGAAGAGGGGATTCAGGCATCCCCCTACCTACAGCTTGCAAACTTTTGGGTACAGAGAAAGAGAAATGTCAGCACCCCTGAAAGATCTGGGGGAGGATGTTAATGAGAAGTTAATGAGAGAAGAAAGGTGACTGTGTCTGCCCTTGCTCCCCCTCTCTGGCTCTCCGTGGGGGCCAGTGGCAGGAGGGGGAGCAGCGAGGGAGGCAGGAGAGAGTCTGCAGTGGATGGGAAGGGATGGAGAGGACTGGAGAGCCCTGCTCCTGCCACGAGGGAGGGAAAGGGGAAAAAAACCCTCAGAGATCTAAGGAGGGGGAAAGATGCAAGAAGGACGGGGGAAAGATCCACAGGCAGGAGTACACGGCTGCCGGGATCAGCCCGGCTCCTCAGTTCACAAATACATTCACGTTCCACCGCATTTACGTCTCGGTGCATTTTCCTGGCAGATGCTCAAGCCCCCGCTGGCAGAAACCCCTCGGAAACCCTCAAACCCGAACCCGATACGCCCCCCTGAAGGGACATGGGGGTTGAGGAGGGGGTGTCGAAGGGGACTGAGCTGTATTTAGGGGGGTTTTCTCCGCCGGGGCTGGGAGGGGACGGTGTCCCGGTGCCACTAGATGGCAGCGGCCCCGCGTCCCGCTCCTCTCCCCGCAGCATCCCGACCCCGGCGCGGGGCCTCCCGGCTCCACAGCATCCTGCTGCGCTTCGGGAGGAGCAGCCCGGCACAGACTTTCCTCGCCGGGACGCTTTGCAAATCCGAGGGGCACCCGAGCCCACGCAAAAGGTTCTTTCGCAACGCGGGGCGACGGCGGGGACGGTCCTTGGAGGCTCCGACGCCTCCCCGAGACAAAATCCTCTCTCCCCCTTCCCTCCCACTCCCGCNGTTTGGGGGGTTTTTTGTTTGGTTTGAGTTTGGAGGGTTTTTTTCCTCTTCTCTCTTTCTTCTCTCTCTCTCTCCAAAAGGCTGCCTGCTATTATTCCCCTAGCTCGTTTCAACCACCAGGGTCGCAAAATCAGGCAGATGCACCCCCCGAACACGAGCTGAGCCTCAGCAGTGTGCACACACGGTCCAAGCTGATTTCCCAGCACTAGGGAATTTTAGGTTGGCAGTAAACTCTGCAGGACCCGAGGCAGGCTAATAAACAGCTTAACCTGGCTTTCCTCTGTAGGATTGCATTTTTTTTTCAGCCTTCAAAACAGCGTAGCTGCATCCAGCCTGCTTCTACTGTACAGCATCCAGCTCCTGGTTTCCCCCAAGGAAAAACTTGGAGAGAAATACCTGGCCCTCATCCAAACCCATGGCACAGAGGAATCACATAACCATGGGGTAAATTCTCAGCCTCTGTTTTCACGTCTGGGGGTAAAGTTAGCTGCAACAACCATCTCTGCTCCCTTTTGGTGCATCCCTCCTGCTCTAGACCATTCCAAGGATGATGCTGCTCTGCCCCCTGGGTCACAGGATGCTACCTGTAGGAAAGGATGTTCTGAGGGTCCATCTACCTGTGGAGCTTCCACACACTTTACTGTCACCACCCCTACTCGGGATGCAAAGTCTTGGGCTATCTGGATGTTACTGAAACTCACCCCCTCCTGGGACAGGGCTTTTTTTAGACTGAAATAGGAAGCACAAACCTCACCCTGAGCTTCCTCTAGGGTTTGGTTCTTCCTAGAGGTTTCTCCTTACTGGAAATTTCTTTTCTGCACCTCTGGCCCTGATCCAGCCAAATGCTTAAGCACATGCTTAGCTTCAAACCACCTAGTCCCCCACATTCCCACAGTGCTTTTTGGGATGGTCCCCCTTGTCCCTTCTCACCTTGGGAAAGCTTGTGCCTCTCTGTGCTCCTGCTGAGAGATGATAGTTCTCCTCACTGCCAGCAGCAGGAGGCAGGAGTGTCAGCTCACTGTGCTGTGCACCAGCCACAAAACTAACCCTGTACCTATGCAAGGAGTTATCAAACCCATTTTGCATGCTGTGAAGATCTGGGGTCCCCAAGTATGAGCACCTGCAGCCCTGAGAGGTAATGTCTACATCCTCATCCTCTCTGCTCTTCTCACCAGGGGTTGCTCAGGTACTGCTTAAATTGCCAGTAGTGCCTGTGAATATTTGGTGGTGGCTGAGAGTGGCCAAGCAAAATCCCTCAGTTGCTGTCACCCAAAGGGACTCAACAACTCGCCCCCATGTCAGTGATGTGCCCCAGTACTTTTCAGGGAGAAGGACCACCAATTCATTTTGGCACAGGCCACCAAAATAGTCTGATCCGTTTGGTCACACCCTCCCAACACCTTGGACCCTGATGATGATCTCCCAGGTTTGGTTGTGCAAGAGCTCTGATGGAAATTCTTGATCATTTCCCAACCCTTCCACTACTGTGAATGTCAATTCCTAAAGCTCTAATGTAAGGAATTGAAACATATATTGATTAAGGGCCTTTTATGGATGTCTTGCAGAGCATATTAATAATTATTTAAAACATGCATTCCAGTATTAATGACTCCTGTCTCTGGCACTGTACAGTGATTCAGTCTGGACTTTTAATTGAAATGCTTCAGTTGACACAAATTCCTTCAGCCAGAGAAAGTGAAGTGCTCCTCCAGGTATGCCCCACGGACAGGCTTCCAACCTCAAGCTTCCCAAATTCCCAAGTGTCTGACACTTTGGAGAGGAGCCTCTGTCCTTCAAGTGGGTGCACGTGGGTTGTCTTCTGAGAAGCCATTTCTTTGGGCTTGTCCTCTGAGTGCTGCAGAACAAGTGTTCTGCTGCTCTGGCACTGAAGGCAACGTCATGGGAAAGATTAATTACCTCCCTCAACGAGGCAGTCACCCGTGTGCAGACCATGGTGGCACCTCAGTGCTGGTGATGCTCTTATGTCCCACTTCCAACAGCACCAGTGCATGTACATGACCCAGACAATCCTGAGGCAATTACTGCTGTCACCAGGTTGAACATCTCATGCCTCCTTAGTCATGTTGTCTTCTTCCTCTACATTTTAAGCCAAGGGCACCTTGGCTTAAAAAATGTCCCCAGAGAGGATGCTGGATTTTGTAGAAGCAGGAGATGGCACCTTGGGGATGCCATGGTCCACTTGGTGGAGACAGCACCTTATTTAATGTTTGCTGGCCAACATAGCAGACAGGGGCCTGCATTGTGGTTTGTGTAGAAGACCAGATCTTGCACGTTATGGAGCCTTGTCTTGGTGTTATCTTCCTGTTCCATTAATGGAGACTTCAAAATGAGAGAGTTTGGTTGTGCAAGAGCTCTGATGGAAATTCTTGATCATTTCCCAACCCTTCCACTACTGTGAATGTCAATTCCTAAAGCTCTAATGTAAGGAAAAGAGTAATGTAAGGAGAGAGTTTGGCTTTGCATTCCCTTTGCCTCCATGGAGAGATAAGCCCACAATAAATGCATCTGTGAATCTGCTTCCTCCGAAAGGAAATCAATATTTTTCCATCCAGTCTCTGGTGGGACAGGATGTTGAACAGCAATCAGTGCCTTCACCCAAATGCATGGGCCTGGAGCCAGGGGAATTCCAAGACTACAGGGATTTCCAGGTCACACTGCATGAGCACAGGATAGGAGAGCCCCCACCTGCACCACAAGTGACCTCTGACCATGAGAGCAGAGATTAGTACTGGCCATGACAGTTCTGGTTTAAAAAACCCTTACCCCATCTGCTGATGGCCTGCTAATTGACTGTTTGATTTTTTTATGACTGCATGTAACACACGAACCTGGGATCCAAAGTGCTTCTCTCCACCATGAGTGCCTTTCCTGTAAGTCTCATCAAAGCCACCAATCACCAGACACTGCCCCAGGGACTGAGCTGTCTGTCCAGGCCATCACATGTGCAATACATCTGTGCTTCTTACATGATGACTTTTATGGTCCCTTCCAACCCAAACCATTCTGTGACTCTGTGATTTCCATCCTGAGAGGAGTCACAACCACCAGCACAATTCAGATGATGAATAACCATTACCCCATCGAAGGATATAAAGAGAAAACATTTTGCAGATGCTGCATTTTCCCCCCTTACATTTTCATTTTGTTCGTTCTCTGTTTTTATCTTCTTAATGTCCCACTCATCATGAAGAAAGCCTGTTATCTTGTCAAGCAAAACTCAGTTCCTTGACAACAGCTGGATGAGCACCCACCTTCACTGTCTTGTTCCTCCCAGGGGCTCTCCTGAGGTGATGCAAACCCATTGCTCCCTAAACGGACCCAACCTGATTTACCAAAGAAACTCTGCAATGCAAGTGCTTTCCCCTGTGATGTCAGAGTCAAAAATCATGAGCTAAACCTACAAAACCCAAGCTGAGGCATCTTCCAGACCCAATGTCCACATATTTGCCTAATTTTTTCATATTTATAACCAACAGCAAGAGCTAGAAACTCCAAGGGGAGGCAGGAATGCATTCACCTATGCCTTCACTACTCAAGAAGTGTGTATGGTGCTATAGTTTGGGTGTATGAATAGGACCTTGCCAAAGACCACCCAGACTTTCCAAACTGCAGTGGTTTGTGCACATGGATAAACCTCAGTGTAGCCAGGAGGAAGGAGTCCATCAAATAACTGCCACATCCCACTCTCTTCTCCTCCCCGCTCTCCAGTGCCCACTGATGGCAATGGCATTACTGTGAGACTTCCAGCAGGCAGTAATTTATTATTAAAATGGTGGTTATTCATAATAAAATGAGCATTCACATGGAAAAGTCCAGGTAATTCCTCTAGCTGTGCCCTGGGGTGGCTGTGTGCTTAGGGACACCCTCCCCTTGCTGTTGCACCACTGTCCGTCGTCTCCCAGAGTGAATCCAAAATGCAGTGACTTCAGTTTGGTTTTGCTTGGAGCCAAGAGTTCAAGAGCTTTATTGTTCAAGGAGAAAGCAAGATTCTGTCCTCTTCCCACCCCTGGTTTTTTGTTTGTTTTTGAAGGTAATATTGGAGTTACTTTTCTTCACACAAAATGAGGATGCTGGTGGTAACCTGTGCATGGATAGAAGGTAACATGTACCTTCTCAGGTTCAAGTTATGTCCTGGCAATCTGTGCCCTCATGCTTCACCCATTTCAGAAACACACATCCACTGGCCAGGATGCTGATTTCCTTATCCCTTGGGTGCTCAGCAGCAGGGGGTGGTAGGTGGGATGGAAATGACCTGCAGGTGAAGGTCCGGTTGGAGGATCCCATGGCTAAAGCTGACAAACACACAACAACAACACATGCTGCTTTCATCCTAGTGATTCTGAGGGGTTTTTTCAAAGTCTGGTGGGTTTCCTGAGTGCAGATGGACCTGCACTGCTATAATAGGCTTCTTCAAAACTGAGACCAACACAAAGACCCATGTTTCCTGAAGGATCTCACCTTCCCCGTGACCCAACATTAAAGTCCTCCACCCAGACGCTCCTTACCACTTTTGGGCAACTCAGAAGCCAGAAGAGAAGTATCACAGCCTGAGCTCAAATTATTTTGAATTTTTTCACACTAAATCAAACTGAATAAAATGTCCTACCAGCATGGTCCATAATTCATGGCTCTGTTGATTTCTCTCTGAGGCTACAGTGACTTCAGTAAATGACAAAAGACTGGATCCTGTCAAGGAAATCAAGGAGGAGATTTCAGAGGTGCTGGGCAAATGCTCTCCATGGGACATGAAAACCACAGCAGTCTGGCACCTCTCTGTGAGAAAAATAGGGTGAAATCACATGAGATTTAACTCACAAAAAATGTGAATTTAATGCAGATTTGTGTTTATATATTGTAGCATCTGGAGTTTCCAATGAGCGTGACCACATCCTCCTTGAATCCAGCAAACTTTTAAAAGCCAACAACAAAGGAAGCGCAGAAATGATTTATTTAGGGAGAAAGAAAAGCTTTTGTTTTCTGTTATTTTACAGAACACCATTCTGACACAGCCCTGCTTCTTCTGGGACCTGTATTATGGAAGCAGATCCTGCTTGTCCCAAAGGACATATCCCAGTCTTCCATCTATGAGGCTCATTCCACTCTCCTGCCTTTAAGACAAGGTAATAATATTTTCCTAGCACAATAATATTGTGCTATTATACTTCTAGAGCATCTGAATAATGTGTCAGAATAAGGAAACCAGATCTCACTTGCTTTTTTCTCTTCAAACTAGTGACAGACCATGTCAGGGCACCCTTGATTTTCCATCTCTCAGCCTCCAACAGCACCTGTCAGCAGCCCATCTGTTGGAGAGAAAACCCATTTGACTCTGCTCTGTAGTTATTTAAGGACAGGGACAACAAATGCTTACATCATTCAGGAGTCTGGAACCTGTGAGAAACCATCAGGTTTTGATTCTCAACACACACCAAACCTGAGCATTGCCTGGTGGGACAAAGCTGGTGGGATATAAATGTGTTCCAATGATCCCACGGACGTGTGTTTTTTGCCAAATCTAGAGCACACACCACAGTGTTCATGGAGACTGTCAGTGTGTCCATCCCACCAGCCATCCCAACCACATTCCCAGGCACACCAGGACATGTGGGTGCTCGAGGTTTGTGGAGGGCTCTGCTTTGAGGATAGGCTGATGTTCCCGAGTCACTACCTTAACAAAAGCCTCAGAAAAGGCAATTAAACAGGATGTCATTGCATTGCCAGGGCATAGCACAGCCCCATTTCCATAGCTCCACTTCCCAGATGCCACCTTCAGCAGTGCCATGTATGAACAGTGACCCCCACAATGTGGCCCTTCCCCTCGAGACAGGGTGGTGGAGGTGAACACCAAGTCTTTGTGCTGGAGCTGGCTGTCAGGAACAGCAGATGGTGCAAGGGGAAGTATGGCCAGCAGGATCAGCCAGCTTTTTTCCTAGAGGAGGGTGAATCAAAGCCAACAAGCTCCTGGCTCCTGCTCTGTACAGTGTCCAGTCCAGGAGAAGAGAGAGAACTGGTGGCAGATGGGTTGGGCCGTGAATGTGGGAAGATCTCTGAAGGAAGGAGAGTCTTGAAAGCAGGAAAGTGAAGCTCAAAGGGTTGTGCTGAACTCACTCTAGACTGGGTGGGGCAGAAGACCAAAATATGAATCAGCTACCGAGCACTGAAACAAGGCTGGTCTTGGCCACTTGGAGTTGGCTGCCACTGACTCTTCTCGTCACCAGTCAGTTCAGCACAAGCTGGACAGGATAGACCTGGCAAAGGGCCTGCAGAAGGAGATGAAATCACCATGCTATTGCTGCCTGAAACTTCCTACACCCCTTTCTGCAGTGGTAGCACCCAGGTGTCTTCTCATCTCCCAGATGTCTACCCTCCTGGGAAGTGTAGGACAGCTGGTTAGTGTAAATGAAGACAAACCATTATACTGATCATTGCTTCTGTACTTGAATTGCTTCTGTTTTTCCCTGAAGGATATAAGAGCAAGAAGGGTTGGAGCAATGAACCATAGCTGGGGAGAATCAAAACCACCACGGGCTTCTATGGCTCTCTCCCTGCTCCATGGGAACCAGGAAGGATGAATCATGAGGTATAACAATCTGCTGGATCATGGGATTGTGAGATACCAGATGGCCCTGAATAAAGCAGTGGTCTAGGGAATCCCTGGCCATCCGCTGGAACAATACAACCAGCCTAACATCATGCTCCAGAGATCCCTCTGTGGTAGGGACAGGGCACCACACTGGTGCCAGCATAACTCCCCATGCCCTTGACCTTCAGACAGATCAGCCATGGCTATGTGTTCCTCCAAATATCAAGGTCTGCCCTGGAGGACATGGGTAGAGGTGGAGCAGCAGCCCCTCGTTCCTACACTCACCAGGGACTAGTTGAGAGGTGGCCAGGAGGGACAGACAGATGAATGCACGCAAGCCAGGAAGCTTTGCCTGCTCCTAGTGGGAACTTGAAGAACATCAAGGAACAAGTTCTCCCTGCAAGTCCTGTCCTATTTCTCCACTGTCCTGTTTTGCAACAGGGGCTGACCTGGGCCCCTCGCTCACACTTAACCATCTCTGCCTCATTTTGATTCATGTAGGTGACTTGAGTTGCTCAGGAGTCCAAGTATGTGAGAGGCTCTTCCAGTGAGCTTCATAGGAAGGGTGGTCCCAGCCTGAATATGAGCAGAGAACTTTATCGTGCTTGGAGTGGAGAAATGGCAGTAGGTCAGGAAAGGTTGGGTGGGTATCCAACACGAAAGGAATGGCAAAGGAAAGGAACTGCTTGGAATGACAAAGTTATCCAGAGATTTGGAGTACAGAGAGCAGAAAGATGGGTAAAGGGCTTGGGGGAGATGAGCCTGGGCTAGCTGCAGGGTGTCCCAGCAGGGAGATTAGCAGAACAGCTCAGACATCTTATAGCAGAAAATCTTTCAAGCAATGCAAAATCTTTAGAAACAATAGAACAATCACTTTCTATTAGGTAAACTATCTGCTTCTTGTAGATCTGGTGTTTAGATCTGGCCCTAAATCTCAAATTACTGCTCTGTTTGATGGTGATGGCTTTTGGTGTCTTGAAAACCTCATGTATATTCTCCACTATAATTGGTCTGAAACATGTTTTCCTCATTTTTCTGCTACCAGCATCAGTCAGAGCTCCTGGGTTCTGTAACATGCTTGTTTACACTGCTTCAAGCAATCAGAGTCGGGCCTCTGGCTGTTGTGGTGCCTTTCACCACATTCTTCCTTCAGCCTTTTTTCCCATCTTTTCCACCCCATCCCTGACAGGGGAAGCACTGTTCTTTCCGTGCTCCTCGGTTCTGTTTGAAGCAGTCACAGAAAAAAAAAAAAAAAAAGAAAAAAGTGACAATTAGGAAATAAAGAACCTACAGTATCTGCCTTGGCAGGCACAGCACATGCCAGGGCTGAGCTGCTCCGAGTCAAACCAGCAGCTGCCTGCCTGGCTCGGGCAGAGATGCTGCTGCTTTACATGCTGGGATGTGGCTGAGGCAGCCTGGGGCACTGCCACCCTGCAGAGGGAGTGACAACCCGACGCTGAAGTCAAGCAGTAACACATTTGGAGCTGTCCTGTGAGGAGCAGGCAGTTGGACTGGATGGTCCTTTTCGTTGTTTTTCACTTTGTGGGGGTGGGCAGGCCCTGGCACAGGTTGCCTGGGGAAGCTGTGGATGCTGCACCCCTGGAAGTGTTCAAGGCCAGGTTGGAGGGGGCTTGGAGCAACCTGGGCTGGTGGGAGGAATCCCTGAGTGTGGCAGGGGGGCTGGAACAGCATGACCATTAAGGCTCCTTCCAACTCAAACCATTCTATAATCCCTATGGATCCCTTGCAACTTGAGATATTCTGTGATTCTGTGATTTCAGGATGCTCGATTGCAATTCAGAAAATAATGGTGATTAGAAGCAAATGACAAGGTTAGATAACTTATTATTTGGGAGATTACCTGGGGCAGGGTAACAGACATAAACTTTGGCCTTCCCAGACTATTGTGCTCCACCAAAATGATTAAAGGTTGCTAAGCAATGTCAGTGTATTCCCACCAGACTGAAGGAGCGTAACCGAAGCAAATGAGCTCACTGCAGTTGAACTGAACTTATATAAAACCTAAATATATATAATTATTGCTAATGATGATTTCTCATCTGTCAAGCATTCCAGGCAGCTGAAAGATCTAATGAAAGCCAAGATCCTTATTTCATGTCATTTATAGTGCAGAAGTCTTCTGGACCAGCCAAGGTGGATGCAACTCCTTCTTCAGGTCTTGTCTGGCCCTGGTTTGGTGTCCAGGGCTGTTGCTAAATGCTGCCTGAAGCCTCCTTTTAATTCCTTTCCAAATCCAGGGAAAATGAAAGCAAATCTCCACCCTAAATGATAAAACAGGAAATCTTATCAAAGCACAACTTTATGAAAGGCCAGGCAGATAAAGAGAACAGGAAGGAGAATAACATCCTAAACCATTATACAAGCCTCATTTTCCCAAGGATCTCATACCATAGTTTTTCCCTCCTAACTTTTATGGGGCAGCAGCCAACCCCTTCCTGCCAACACATCACCTTTGCCTTTTTTGGGACCCTTCATCCCCTTGCCCAGGGGAGAGTGTTGGGTCTGAGGATCCCCCTGGAGCTCTCTGCTAGTCCCTTCTGTCCCTGCTGGTGACCTCTCTCATCTCCACAGGACACTCTCCAGTGCCTCCATAGCACCATAAGTCTAGAGAGGACCCAAAATCAACATTTACCACAAAAGGGAGAATTTCCCAAACAGACTTTTAGGACTGTGGTAAAGTGCCCAAAGAAGTCTGGAACTGCACTTGGAGGTGACGTAACAAACAGAAAGAGCAGATGATGGAGCCTAAGAGATGAGGACCTGAAATTGTCCCCCGTCATGTCTCACAGGGACACAGACTGAGGTGCACAACAAAAAACTACCAGTAGCACAGGAACCACCAGCATTTGCTGGAAGTTTGCCTGCCCTCTCCAGGGGAGGGCAAGACAGCCCTGGAGACACTGAGTAACGTGGGTCTGGGGCAGTCAGTTCCATGTAGTTCATCTCTCCAGCTTTCCTAGTATTTGTTCTCCTGTTCTGGGAAGAGCTGAGAGCTGCAAGAGGCCCAGCTCACAGGGATGTTTAGAGAAAGGAAAGTCTATTGTGTGAAAGACTTTGGTATTTCAGAGTTTGTTTTCCTTCTGACACAGAACAAAACACCACCATGTCAAAACTCTCTGTAAGGCAAAACAAAACAAAACAAAACAAAACTCAACCCAAACCCCAACAAACAGTGGTGTTCAGTTTGCAAATGGTCTGTGGAAGCATTTTGTCTTTGCTGTTGGGTTTTTCAATCTCAAGACACCTACTACTGTAGCTAATTCAAGAAAAGAAAAAAAAAGAAAAAAAAAAAGGGAGGTGGGAATAAAAAATAAAGGAAAGCAACATCCACACCAGATAAGAGAGGGGGAGCCTTTCCCTGCGCCAGGGTCTGATCCTGCTTCAGTGGGTTTTCTCTGCAGTGGCACCAGGATCAAAGCAGTTCCCCTCTTCCTGCCCTAGATTGGGATGCAGAGCTGCAAAGGATCCTAAGGGGGAAAACCAGGGAACGGGCACCGCAGCGACTCTGTACGGACATCAGCAGAGCTGTTTTGCACCAGTTTGCCCCGAAGCAGGAGGACTCGGGCAAAGCAATCCAGACATTTCAGAACGGCTGGACGCGAGGGTTGTCTCCCAGCAACAAAACTGGGGGGAAAGTCACTGCTCTGGGCGGCGTTTCGGGTCAGACCCTGCAAACCGCTTTCCGACCCGGAGCTCCCAGCGCGGCTCTCCCGGGACGGGCTCCCGTGTCTCCTCCCGCTTCCAGCCCCCGGGGCCGCGGTGGGTGCCGATGCTTGGCTGGGTTTCCCCCGTGGGGCGGTGGGTCCCGGGTGCGATGCCCTCGCTGGCGGCAGGGAGCAGCTCTCCACCGCTTTCTCCCTCTCCGGGAGCCTTTCCCTAGCGCTTGGCACCGAGCCCGGCCGCCTTTCACTGCCGCCTTTTCATTCGCCTTAATTCACTGCGTTTCCTTTCTTGCTCCTTGCGAGGAACAGAGGGAGAGCTTGTTCCAGCAGACGGGCCCCATCCGCTCCGCCAGGCTCTGCTGGTGCGAGGGCTGGAAAAGAGGGATGGAGGCGAAGGGGGTATCTCCCACCCCTCCGGGGCCCCGCGTGCCGCTTCCCGGCAAATACGGTAAGCGCTCAGCCTAAAAATGTGAGTCTGATCTCATGACACAGGGTGGCCCTGCATTCCTCACCTCTGACATAACCCGCTGGGAGTGTGCTCCGCTGAAAAACACAAACAAGATGTACTGGCGGGCTGGCGGCGGGGGCCGGGCAGCTGGCAGATGTTCTCCAGAGCCCCCGCGCAGCCCCCCGGGTGCCACAGCTCTGCTTCGGCACAGTTTGTACCCTCCCGGCGAGGGCAAAACCACAGCCCGTGCTGCGAGGGCAGAGCCGGCCGTGGCCTCTTGTGCCTGGCCACGCGTGGGTAGGTGGGTGGGTGTTCCAGCCTCCCCCAGCCCTGTGCTCCGGGAAGGAGAGCGGTGGGAAGGTTCAGTATCATCCAGGGAGGCAGCTGGATTTGTTCCAGGATCTCCCCCGGGATTTTACTCGGCGAATGCCTGAGGGCATTTTTAAGGGCTTGCGGGGCTTTTGCGGGCAGTTGGTGATTGTTTTTTTTTGTGATTTTGTTTTGTTTTGTTTGTTTTTTCTTGGTTTTTTTTGTTTTGTTTTGTTTTTTTGGTTTGTTTGTTTCTTTCCGCATCCGCAGCCCTCCTGGGACAGGCTCTGCTCTGGCTCTGCCACGGCCGGGGCTGGTGCGATTGCCCCAGCACCAGCTCCCCACTCGCCTCCCACTCCTAAGCGGTTCCACAGCCACCCCAAGGCCACGTCTCCTCTGGGTGCCTCATGTCCAGGCGCAAGCCGTGCCCCACAAAGCCTTGAGTGTCACGGGAAGGCGATCCCTCCCTCCCAGAGAACTGGGATTAAATGATTTGCCGGCGATCACGTGGAGAATCCGAGTCCCGCTGTCGTAAACACGAGGCTGACTTTCTTCCCAGCCAAACCCTCCTGCAAGCACAGCCTTGTCTTGAGCAGGGGAAGATCCTGCTCGGTGCAGAGCTGCTCTCCCATCTCGGCCACGCTGAACCACTTGTTTACTTTCTTCTGCAAGTGCCCTAAACCTTGACAACGACCTATTTCCCCTTCTGTTGCGCAAAGCTCCTTTCCTAGAAAGAGGCTTTGAAACGCTCGGTCCGACCAGCCCAGCTCTCCTCCGTGTGTGTCAAAGCAAGCTGTAAGTGCCTGGCAGGTTCAGTTTAGCTCCAGCACACCCAAAACCCACAGGAAGATGAGTCGAGAGACTCAGGCAGACGCCACCTGAAGCCATCCTGAGACAGCCCGCCCGGTTTGCAGAGGAGTCAGACAAGCAATAAGTCAGCCTTCAAGTCCACTCCTCAAACTTTCTTTTTATTAGTGCTTTTCATCCGTCTCCTCCTTCTCCAGCATTCAACAAAGCTAGGAGACAGCTTTACTCCAGACATTTCTGTTTCTGTCCTTACCTTTCCCTGACATCTGATTTTTTAATTTTTTTGTTTTCATTTCACATTTTCGAAAAGGAAATTTGAAGAAAATAATTGTCCTCCTTCCTCTGCAATACTTCCAGGTTTTCAAGATTGCTACTCCTCTGGCATAGAATGGTTTGCAAGAGAAAACAAGACAAACAGTGGTAATGAGAAACAACAGTAACAGGAGGTGAAAAAAATGTTTCAAATTTGCTTCTTCAGAGTACCCAGACTCTGCTCATGAGTCCAAGACTTCTTTTAGCCACCTTTTCACCCTGGGGCTCTCAATCCTTTCCTTTTTCTCAAGGAGGTGCCCTGGGCTATGCTCAAGTTGCCTCCCTGTCCCCACACTGGTGATCACACACAGCTCCTCCCACAATTTCTCCTCCTTCTCTAATCCACAGCCCAGGTGTTCAAGTTAATGCAAAGTCAGTGATGGTTTGTTTTAACGTGCCAGGCTGTAACCTGAAGCTGGAGATACAAATTCAGCCTCACAGGTTTCCCTCGGCCAGCTAAGAGCACAGGTTGGAGATTAATCCAACAGCAGCAGATGGTGTGGGCTGGACGCTTGCTGCTTCCCACGGCTGCTCTTTCCTGTCCCCCGGGTACCTGCAGCCTGGCTTGGCATCTATCCGTGCTCTTGCCTGGACAGACAAGCTGCTCTGCACAAAAACAAATGCAGAATTTGAAGCCTGATGTGCTGGGGACAGGGTCTGGTTGCTCATGGGCTCATGGTCCCACCAACACCTACACAGGTGCACAACGCACATCTTTTCCATCAGTTGGAATTATCAGACTTCAAATCACTGCCAGTTGTCTCTGTTATTTTGACCATCAGGACAAGGATGACAGTGAGAACTCAGTTTAATCTGGAGAGGCTCTTCTGTGGATTTTATCCCCAGTTCAAACCAGCTTGAGATGATACAGTGAATGCAGATTCCAGGATAGGTAACAGACCCTCTTGCTCCTTGGAATACCATATGACTGGTGTTTAGAGGAGTGACTGATCCCACAAGTGACCTGGTTTTCCCTTCATATAAGATTTCAGATAGAACTCTTGGGTGGGTTCTTGTGTCCCAAAACCAGTAAATCTCCCTTTCTCCTTCTCTCTCCTTCTCCCTTTTGCATAGGGACCCAGGTGCCCTGCCTGGGTCCTAGTGGCAGGACACAAAGCTGCTTTCAGTATCCACCAGTTTTCCTCCTTGAAACTCTCCCCTGAAAAAGAACATGATCCCTATGTCAACTGTATATGCCCTGCTGGGAAAACCCATGGAATAAAGGGCTCCTGATTGGAGCTGTTGTTTGAGCTTCAGTAGCCCTGCAAATAATTTCCCCAGGTTTTCAGGCAAGTTTTGAAAGTGGCATAAGGCTGACATGATCTGAAATACAAGTGGTCTTCAAGAGAGCATTATCTAGTCATGGTATTGTATTTTTAGCCTGCTGCTAAATGCACATTGAATGCAAACAAGTAAGGAGCTGGCTGGTGGGCTGATGTCTCTGCTTGCTCATACAGGGCTTATTGGGCACCTGGGATTTGCAGTGGCCCTACATGGTTAGGACTAACAGACAGTGGCTGTCTTTTGGGGGTCTTGGCTGTGAGCAGAATCAAGCCCCTGAGCCTCTGAGTGTGGGCTCTTTCAGTGTTCCCATCACATGCTGGAATAAAGCACCTCTAGAGCCGGTGAGCTGTGCCCCAGCAGGACCTGTTTCCTATAGCTGATGTGCTGTGGTCAGTTCTTTGGCCCATAATGAGGAACAGTCAGTCCCAGCATCCCATCTGCAGGGACAGAAGTTAAAAGTTGGATGCTCTGAAGAGACCAGGGCTGGGATGTTGGCAGGTGCCTTTACCACAGAGGCAGCACTAATGTATGTCCAGTTTCATTAACTTTCTCCATTTTAAAACTGAAACCCTTGGAATCAGCAAATGGTAGAATTGCTGGAATGCCAATGTTAAAATTAAAAATAAAATTAAAAAAAAAAAAGACAAGAAAAAAAGCTTCTTTTGAGCACCCAGGAGTCACAGCAACCACAGGAAAATAAACTACGTCCCAGAGTTATTATCTTGCTGTAATTCTGTGCACAGCTACAGGATAAATAGCCTATTCCTGGAAGTGCTCTTTCCATGGTTGCAACTATGGGCTTAGATTTAAGGTCAGATTACCTGATTTAGCAAATTGAAGAGTGTCAGCTGATCCGCAGTAACTACCCAAGTTCATGCAGGAGTAATGCTGTGCCTCCCAACCTTCTACCTCAGTGTCTGAAATCATCTCCCCTAAACCAGTAATTCTCAAACCCCAAGGTCTGGGCTGTGGTTCAGCAACATAAGGAACATCCCATAAGACAGCCCCTAAAATATTCAGGCATAAGCTAAAAGCTATGCTTTGTGTCTGTACATGAAAATTCCTTTTTGAAGGCTTTAAAAATTTCAGCACTTGAAATTTCCTTTCACATTCACTCCTATCTAAAGGATGCAAAGAAGAAAACACAGCCCTGTCCACAGTCACCAGTGGACAGAAAAGTCCCATTACTGTCTCCTCCATCAGGCAGGAAGGACCTTTGGAGTGGTGTTGGAAGGTCACATATTTCATTGCTATCTTGTTTTCCATGAAACTGCAGGCTGCAGCTTCCCAAGGCTGAGGATCCAGCCCCTCTGGGCTCAGTTAGGAGATGCCACTGACCTGCTGACATCCTCAGCTTTCTCTGATGAGGAGAAGTCAGTCTCCCAGTTGCTGGTCCTCAATTCCACTGGTGTGTTTGGGAACCTGTGCAGCTTTCCTCTCGATCCAGCATGTCACCATGAGCCCAGGAGGAAAATACTGGCACTGCACCATTTTTAATTCTTCACTCTGACCTCCTCTTTCTAAACCCAAATGTGCCAGTAATTGGGGTTTCTTTTCCCTGAGTTTTTCTTCTCTCTGAGCTCTTCCAGAGCCATAGGCATGCAGCAGTGTGTGTGGGGTTTAATGAGGTTTGTGCTATTAGCTGATCCAGGAAAGGACTGATGTGGTTAGCAAGGCAATTTCCAAGATCTGCAAGGAGAACTGCACAGCCAGTATCACTGTGTTCAAACAGTAATTTGGTTTCTAATACCTTTATAGGGTGCTAAAGCACTACCCCAGTCCTCGGAAGAGCAGGGGTTTGTGACACGGAGAAGGAGACCTGGAGGCAGTAACACCAAGATCTTCAGCTTGATTGTGCCAGAGAGGCTGGAAAACCTCAGATAATCACTGGGACCACATTCAATCCACTTCCTATGGAATGTGATAAAGCCTTGAACATCCACGGGGCTGGGAATGGGAATGAGTGGATTCATCCAGGACAGTGACGGACCCGGGGTGCCCTGCAGCTGGTGGGGAGCTGCAGCACCCTCTTCAAACAACCCTTAGATGGTGCCTTTATTTCTTCCCACTGATGAGGTACAGAACTAGGGGTCTGGCAGGCCTGGAAATGCAAAATTCTTGATGTAACCATGGGTTTGGTGATAGCAGTAGGTATGGAGTCTGTAACGAGCTCCGTCGATGGCATTTTGGGGAGACCCTTGATTTTACAGTGCTGTGTCTGGTGGGCAAACTTCTCCCGGCCCTACATGGTGATCAGTTCTCCCTGATGTTTGCAGCTGGAAAACTGCAAATTAAAAAGCCCCACAGTGCAGCATCCTAACACATTTACTACAAAATAAGGTAATTAAGGACCGGAAACACTTCTGAACAAAGTGCTACAAGAGAGGTGACGATGTTTGTTCGGTCTGGACCCGAGCCCAGGACCTGTGACTGGACCTGTTGTATCCCCACACCTTCAAAGCCAGAGCCTGGACTGTGTTCTTGTTTCCTATCACAGGGTGAGAGCTTTCCTGGAGCAGCCAAAAGAGCCCAAACACTCTCTCCTGTAATCTGTCATGCCTGATGTCAGGATGCCAAGAGACATGCCAGACCTAAACCCTGGGCCAAAACAGCTATGTAGACATGCCCAGGAAGGAGAGTTGGCACAAGGTGTTGTATAAAGTGAGATATGTGAACCTGCAGGCAAATAGTTTGGTAATCACGTGGGTAGGTTAGGCTTGGCAGAGGGCAGAGCATGTCTGCTCAACAAGGAAAGAAGGGGCAAAACAGCTTGAAAAAGGTTTGGAACCTGTTTTAGTGGGAGCTCAGGAGAGCTTCAAGGGGTGAAACAATAATAATTGGCCAAGAAGGGTTGAGGTAAAGGACTCGGTAATATCCCAGTGAGGCCACAAACACCCTTTTCAAAAGGATTTTCCTTGGGGGAAAAAAAAATCACATTCCTCATAATTAATCCCATTTCATGATACAGCTCATGAGAGACTGGAAGGAGGAGTTGCACCTTGCTCAGTGTTTATGCAGGGGGATATATTCCCTCAGAGCTTGTTACTGATGCTCAAGACCATCCAGTCCCCTGATGAACATTTTTGATCAAAGTCTTTCCAAGCAGATCTATTTTCTTCCCAACCCACTCAATGCCTTGATTGCCACACGGCTCTTTTAACTACTCTTAGGTAAACATGCTGTCGCTCCCTGGCATTTTGCCTTGTTAAGCCCAAAAATACAAGTGGCACAGAAAATTAGAGAGGCTGCTCTCCTTCGCCAGGAAAAATGATGCTATTTCTGAAATAAACTGGTGTTAATGCACCTCACTGACCATGCATGGATACATTTATTTATAGATGCACTTGGACTGGAGGTCCAGCTGTTGGATGCCTATATGGAGACAGGAGAAGAGAGAGAATTAGGGACATATAAACCCTGACATACCTTCAGTCCAGTTGCTGTCTGAATGTAGAGTCTCAGTTATGCTGAGATATCAGGGCCTGACTCCCGTTAAAGAGGGTTCACGTGTACTGGTCCAAGCTCAGACTGGTGGGTTATGGTCTGTTCTGGTGGACTGCTACTGCTGTGCTGTGCTTAGGGAGGGCAACAACCAAGATTTCCATGCTGAGAACTGCTTTCCACCCCATGGTGGAGCAGGAAGTCAGATCAGACATTCTGGGGACCCCTCTGAGCTAAGACCCACAGCTGGGGGCTGTGCACAGCAGACTGGTGCTGCCCACTCCCCTCACATCCTTGGTTCTCCATGGGCTGAGGTGGCCCCACATGAGATGGAGCACTGCACAGGACACATTTCACAAGCCCTCCCTCAGTCAGCATCCCTGGGGCTGAACCACAGCCCTGAGCAGCTCAAAATCAGAGCTGAATCCACGGCAGATCTTATTTTTGAGGCACGACAGTGACACTGGCCAGAGCTTGAAGTCATGTTTTCGGTTTTCCCCTTAGAAAGTAAACACGCAGAAGTCAACAACAGATGGAGCGTCACATGGAGCTACACAGGTCAGCACGGACTGCAGAGAACCCCTGAGTCTGAAGAAGAAGTAATTTGGAGGGGGGAGCAGCTGGGAGATTATTCTAAAGGCTTGAGAAGGAAAGCAACAAACACTGGCGTGAGCTGCCTCCTCTGTGAGAGAGCAGCAGAAAGCCTTGGGTTTGTGGGAGAAGGCAAGGGTGGGAAGATAACAGAGCAAGCTGACAGCTCCTGGACAAGACAGTTCTGGGCTTTTTTTTTTATTATTATTTGGCTGGAGACTAGAGAATGCAAGCAAAAAAGTGTTACACTGATCATGAAACAGGCAGGAGTAAAGCAGGCAAATGCAAATCAAAACTGGATCGTTTGTAACAGGAGCAGATCAAAGAAATGTGACAGAGAAGGAAAGATTTTCAGTAGTTTAGAGAGTGCTGTCGCAGAGTCTGGGGTGAGAAAGGAGGGATTCAGGTGAGTGGAGTGCTGCAGTAATAGGCTGCAGCGTGGAGGAAGATGGAAGGGAGGAAAGGGAGCAGAGGATACCTATAAATAAAAACAATCCACATTTAATTTAAGATTTATTGATATCTCATGAGTCTTCCATGCCTTTGCATCTTTGAGCTGACATTACCCAGGAGTGGGCAGTGTCAGGGATCAGTTATGAGCTGTTGGGTGCAAGTAGAGAAGAGCTCTGGATGTTAATTTGCAGACATGAAAAGACCTTGGTTGATAGAGATTTCAGCCTGAGAAGCCTGTGCTGCAACAGCAGAATGGCATCAGTGGTCCTAAAAACGCAGCTGGTCATTGCCGAACATGCACTGTCGTGCATCAGAAATGCAATCAGTCAGTTGGGGGCCTCAGGATGGTGGCTGTGGACTAATTCAGCACTGGACAAAAATTGATGGTTGCCTTGGGACCAGTGTTTACTGCCTAGTGACATTCGAAGAAAGGACAGTCCCATCTGGCCATGGGGAGAGCAGTGATGGTGCCAAAGGATAAAATGATCACGGTGGACAAAGAGCTGGCCATGAAGTCGCCCCAGAGGAGGGTCAGGAGGGACTGGTTGTGTCGTGGAGGGTTGAGTCAATATGAGAAGGGATGTGAGGGTGAAGTTGCTTCCACGCAGGGTGTTAATGAAACAGGTACTGAGGAGTTCCCCTTAAAAACAATGCTGGGAAGTTGGGGGTGGTGAGTCACCAAAATAAGGTGATAATGAATGTCAGAATAAATATTTAGCACAGGGAGAGGGCTAACAAACAAAAGCTAAAATTGGGAGTGGACTTCAATACAGCTGAGGATTGCTTCTGAGGGGAGGGTATATGGGATACAGGGCTGCCTGATGTGTCGGAATAAAATAGGAGAGGTTGGAAAGCAGGCACAAGTGAATTTGTATTCCAAAGGAGGCAGCTTTTCTAACATCAGTGCTGACAAATTATCAGGACACACTCAAAGGGCAGCAGTATATATTCCCCCACAGCAAACCTTGTGTGCAACCAGCAGACACCCTGGCAGGCCTTGAGGAGAAAGAGGCACCTTGGAGGCACTGCAGCTCATTTGGTCCTTGTGTTTTGCTGGAAAACAGGACAAGTGGCTCCTGGTCCCCACCAGCTGCTCCATCAGGTGATTCAAGTAGACGAATGGAACTCCTGATACTTTCAAATCAATGCTGCTCATGTGGCACACGGAGCTTTAGGCAGAAGAAGGGCTCCCAGAGGGGTAACTGGTATCTTTAATAGCCTGCGAGTGGTCAGAGGTTGGGATTTTCCTGACTCCAGCCCGTGCATCCCCACTCCTGCTGCATGAGACACGCTGGGGGCAATGCCAGGCCATTTACCTATCGACAGCTTTTCATGCTGAGCAAATATTTGTCTTGTGGCTTTAATGTGCCCATCTCAGCGATACCTAAATATCAACCACAAAATAAAGCAGTGCCCTCCGGGAGAGACCCTGCCCTGCTCGCGTGGCTCCAGCTCTTATCAGTGCCTCGGGTGTGAAGTCCCACCGTGAAGCAACATGAAGAAACCCTCTATTTCCAAAGGTGGCATCTGATGGGAGCTTGGGTAATTTTGGCCTCCTGAGGCTGGTTTTGAAGTCCGTGGACAGTTAGTACCGAGCCTGCTGATGAATAATGACCTCCGAGCCCAAGCCCCTCTCCCTCGTGTTCCCAGGGCTCGGCTGTTTCTGACACGGATTTGCTCTCCGGTGTTTGCAGCCAAGTCTCTCATCCGGTGACGGAGGGGGTGCCGGGGGGGAGCCGGAGCTCCTCGGGCCGCTGTGACATTTGGAGTGACCGGGAGGTCACTCGGACGGAAGAAAACAGAGGCAGCGGCCGCCCCGCCGCGCTCGGCAGCCACGGAGCTCCCCGCAGAGGGGAAAGCACAGCCAGGCCACTTAAGACCTGCATTTTGCTTCTCGTTACGTTCCTTCTACTTTCTATAAAGTATTTTTGTAAATATTTAAATCTCTGGCGAATCTTTTTTTGTGTTAGGGTTTTTCCCTTCCCCTTCCCTTCCCTTTCCCCTTCCCCTTCCCTTCCCCTTGCCTTCCCCTTCCCTTCCCCTTGCCTTCCCCTTCCCCTTCCCTTTTTATAGCAATTTAAGACATTTGATCTTTATCTGGTTTTNTTCCCCTTTCCCTCTCCTTTCCCCATTCCCCTTTCCCCTTTCCCTCTCCTTTCCCCATTCCCCTTTCCCCTTTCCCTCTCCTTTCCCCATTCCCCTTTCCCCTTTCCCTCTCCTTTCCCCATTCCCCTCTCCCCTTTCTCTCTCCCGGGTGAGCACTCGGCGCTGTGCTGTCTCAGCTGCCCGGTCCTGGCCGGGAGCCGTGGCTGGAGGGGCAGGGCAGCAGCAGGGAGCGCTGACCTTGCAGCGCAGGGGGAGCTGCTGCCAACGCCGCTTTTGTGTTCCAGCAGGGAGGGACAGAGGCAGCTCCGCGGAAAGGGTTGAAGAGGGGTGGGCAGTGAAGGAAAATGAAATAACAAAAAGCTTGAGAGGGATCCAGCAGGGCTCAGATCTCTTGAGCACCTGCCTTTCTCTCCACTCTTGTGTAAAATCTCTATTTTTCAAGCAATTGTAACTCTCCAGGGAGAGGAAGGAAGGAAGGAGAATCCATGGAGGTGACCTGGGACATTCCCAATATAAAGCCAGATTCTGCTGGAAAAGTCTGCAAAACCCCAGTTCTGTAAGGGAACAAGATCCTGCTGTGGCATCCTTGGGGTTATCTGTGTGCTGAGCCAAAGGATGTCCAGAGAAAGGAAGTGGAGCTGGGAAAGGGTCTGGAGCACAAGTCTGATGAAAAGCAGCTGAAGGAGCTGGACGGGCTCAGCCTGGACAAAAGGGGGCTCAGGGGGGACCTTATCGCTTTCTACAACTACCTGAAAGGAGGCTGTAGCGAGGTGGGGGTCATTCTCATCTCCCAAGTAACACAAAATAGGAAATAATAAGGAATGCTCAAGTAGTAGCAGAGGAAGTTTAGGTTGGATATTAGGAGCAACTGCTTCACAGGAAGGGTTTTCAAGCCCTGGAACAGGCTGCCCAGGGAAGTGGTGGAGTTACCATCCCTGGAGATACTTAAAAAATGTGTAAATGGGGCACTTGGGGACATGGTTTAGTGGTGGACTTGGCAGGGCTGGGTTAATGTCTGGACTTGGTGGTCTTAAAGGTGTTTTCCAACCCAAGTGGCTCCATGATATGCAAGTCTGGAGAAAAATAGTCACCATGGACCGAATTCATTCTGTTCTTCACTTGCCACACATCATCCATAATACAATATGTATGAGGACCTGCTGAGCTCATTGACTTGTGCTCATAGGACCAGGAATAAATGAGGTTGGAAGGCACCTCAGGAGGTCACCAAACCAAATCTTTTGCCAAGAGCAGGAATCAGGAATAACTAGGCACTCGTTAGGCTTCCCCTCTCAGTTGGCAAGAACCACTGTATAAACATTCCCTTTATTAACCATTTGGTTCTATTTCAGGCTGTGCCTGGAGCTGTACAGGCAGATTCTGGCCCTGACACCTTTCAAGCTGCTGTGCTTGGATGGCTTCAAGAAAGTCTGTATCATTACCCGCCCTTGCATGAGTGGTTTGCCATGTCCCACACCAGCCTGCTCAATTTGGTGGCTTTCCCACCCTCATTGCCTCTGCTCTCTGCCCTCTTCATGCTGCCCTGAAGCTCCCTCTCGGGCTGAGGATCATTCTCTCTCCCTGGACTCCTAATTCAAGCCCCACATCTTTCTCCTCCTCCCATGGGCCAATTCTCCTCAACTTCTGTTTTGGTTTAAAAATGGTTTAAAAGTATTTCTGAGTATGTACAATGTGTTTGCAACATCCTTTGAGTCAGAATGTTGTTTGTCCCTGCAGTCTTTGTCTCCATGTCACCTTCCTTTACCTTCTCTTATGCTTTCCTCCTGTGCCATACCTTACCTTGGAAAGGGCTTGTTGCACCTGCTCAGAGTAAGGAGAGGGGGAAAAGAGCTTTGGTAGGTTTTACTTTTGTTTTTTTTTCTCCAAAGTATTTGGAAAAGTTGTTGGTCGTTTTTTTAAAAACGTTAATGGCAAATTTCAGCACTGAAGCTTTCCATCCTGGTAATGGGGCTTTTGCCAGAAAACAAAAGAAAGGGGAGGGAAGCCTGAAGGAGCAGTTAAATTTAGTTTTCCAACTCCATTGCATAAAGAAACCCTGACAGCTTTTACCAAGATTTGTTCTTGCAGGAACACAATTTGTTAGTGATTTGCAGGGTCTGTTTTCACTTTAGATGAAGACGAATAAAAACCAAGCTTTTGCTACACCACAGTGTGTTTATCCAGGTCAGAGGACACACTCCAGCCCAGAGGACGAGGAGCCACATACAGATTTGCTCTTTAGCAGTGAAACAAGGTATTGCTTCAGCACCTGCAGTGCTCTGGACTCAGGTGCAGACTCCACATCTTCCTTTGCTGAGTCCAAGGAAGAGGACAGGATGCCAGGAAGGAAACAGACCCACAACACTAAAGAGAAAACAGAGTTGGGGACGTCTAGCTCCAAACTCATCAACCCAGCACCTCACTCCTGGTTGCTGCGCTTGTGTGAGGATGTTCTTCACAATGTCTGATCCAGTCCTGTGCTGTTCATCCAAGGACTCTGGATTAGCTCCATAGCACACTACAAAATTACCCAGGAGTGACTTGCTGTTGCTGAACCTCTGCCAGGAGCAGACAGATGATTATGGACATTGCCCTGAGGGATGTGAAGTTCACAATGGCTCCAGCTCTTGAAATCTGAACTATATTATTTCTGGGAGGTTACTTAAGCTGTGGTTTCACAGGAATTTCATGGGATCACAGAAATTGGGGTGCCTAAAGTGATACCAGAGGTAGTTGTACCCCACCTCTGCCTGAGAGTGGTGAAACACTGGAGTGACCAAAGTGAACATCATGGATCTCCATCACCAGAGGTTTTGAAGGATAAGGAGGAGAAATGTCCATCAGGAGTGGCACAGTCTGAGTTCATCCCACACAAGGACAGAAACTAAATCCTGCCCAGTCCTGCCTCTGCAGAATCCAAAGGGCTGTACATGAGCTGCTGCCCATGATGGTCACTGGGGACCTTGCCAGGATTCAGGGCCCCATGCACAGACGTTGAGATCTCATGGAGGTGACATCAGGGATCCTGCTCTGGCTCTAAAATGTACATTCTCCTCTGGCCTCAAGGACAGTTGTCTCAGCCCAACAGGGTGGCTGTGCCAGTAAACAGTGGCTGCCAGAAGCTGTGGAGGAGTTCCCTGACCTGTGTCTCCTGGAGAGGTAATCTGGACAAGATAACCCAACAGCAACTCAGATGCTCTCCTTCAAAGGGAGATGAGAAACAGGAGGTGGCAGAGCAGGAGCTCAGGAGGAAAGCCCACCCAAGAACCACAGGCAAGAACACCCTTAATAAATGGGAGGAAGCTGGAGAAGCAGCACCCTTGGATATGTCAGGGCAGTGGTGTGTCATCTCCAACAGCATCATGCAGCCCACACATGGCCTGACCCAAAGCCCTTTGGAGCAAATAAGGAAGAGCCTTGCTTCCAGGAACAACCTGGATGGGGTGCAATCAGGGAGAAGGGTGACAGTTGTGCAACCATCTGCCAAGCATTTCTCTGGGAGAATAGAAATGCCAAATGCCACTTACTCTGTCCCCTGTTCCCATTCCCTCCTTCAGGGAGATGTGCCCCAAGGGGAAAATTGGAACAGTTTTGTGTTCTGGATGGAGATTGGACCCAGGGTCAAGGCTGTGTGATGGCTGTGCTGCAGACACAGCACGTGCCAAGGTTCAATTAAAACATTTCACGCTGGTGGGAGCAATGGGGATCACAGGCACAGGAATCCAGCTGACCTATTCACAGACAAATTGGTCTTATAAATAAAATGAATGTGTGCAGGACAAACAGTGAGCCTGTCAACCGAGCAAGCCCTGCTGGAGCACTGGGAAATATTTTATTGGGATATAAAGCCTTAAATGCCATTCTCCATGCATGGATGGGGGCCGTGTGGCTTTTCATCAGCGAGCCTGCATATTGGTTCATGGCTGAGTGGGAACCTTCAATCCCCTTTGGTGGCTTTGGAGAGCATGATTGACAGCCCACAGGTCAGAGTCTGACTTCAGCTCCCTGGTGACCAGAAACACAGAGAGCAGAGCTCAGGGCTGTAGGGACCTCACCAAGAGGAGTCCTGTTCTCTCCAGGCCAAGCTGCAAGTGCCCTGGTGCTTCCGACACCTCCATCACACCATCTCCGCTCCACTGATGCCATTAGCATGGGGGCAGAGGGGACAAACCCTTCCCAATGACACTTTTTTCCCAGCTCCATCCTCATATCCTTCCCTCTTTAGCCAGAATCAGAAAAAAACCAAAACCAAAACCAAAACCAAAACCAAAAAACCAAACAAACAAAAACCCAAAAACAAACAAACCAAACCAAAACAAAACAAAACAAACAAAAACAAACACCAAAAAACCCCACAAAAAAACCAAAAAAACCCAACAAAACAAAACAAAACAAAAAACAAAAAAACCCACCAACAACAAAAAAACAAACAAACAAAAACCCACAAACAGAACAACAAATTGAATTTCCATCTTTTTCCCATGGAGTTGATTCACCCTGCAAAGGGCCCTTCCTGGTGAGGTGGGGACTGAGGGTGTTCAGCAGAGTCAGCCCCAGCCTCCTGAAACCCCAACATAGACTATGTGGGTTTAAAAGAAGCTCTGCTGATGCCTCCAACTCCAGTAGACATTTAATGGTACTCGTACCAGTGCTAATTACATCTTAACATTTTCCCTCTCTCTTCTGGTATTTATTTTGGAAAAGCTCCTCCCTGGATTAATTTTCTTCCTCAGCTTTAAAACAATAACACCACCACGCTTGCTTTTCCCTTGGCTGTTTCCCTCATTATTTTAACTCTGCCATTCTGCTCCTGTACAGTCAGCAGAGAAGTTCAATCAGGCTGATGAGTAAAAGTGCATAATTTTATGGCTGCATATCAACTGCCTGTTATTAAACTAATCAATCAGCTTCAGTGCAGCTACCAGTACAGCACGGGATAGGACAAGGCAGAGGAAATGCTATGACATTATTTTTCCAAAAGGAAAAAAAAAAAAAGAAAAATACAATCTGGCCAACCAAATTCTTCAGCTTGTCCTTCTCTACATGGAGAAATTATTCCAGTGAGTTATGGAGTAGGTGACCTGCAGAAAGGTAGAGAGGAGATTGCAGTGTCCTTCTGCTCACCTCCAGTGCTAAGCCAAAACGCTCAGCAATTCCCATGCTCCAAAGACCAGGAAAGTCATCAGCTGCTTTCCCATCCCATCTTGCAGTGTCCCACTGCAGGTGCCTCCAACCTCCTCCAGCAAAGCATTTAGGCATATGTTAAGTTAATCCCATTGAAGCCAACAAGATCATTACTTGTGTGCCCATTTTTTTGGCCTCAGGGTCAGCCGTAATGGGAGAAGTTAGGGAGCTGATTTCCAGTGGTCTTACCCCCAGAAGTCATCTCCCCTGATGGTCCTAGTGAGAATTACAGAGAGGCAGAAGGAAGGAAAAGATGCATGATCCTCCTTTCCCATAAATAATTACTCCTTCACACATTCACTATCAGGAAATACAGGACTGATGTCCCCATCCCATCTGGGGCAGAGCACACAGGCCAAGATCTGCTCCTGAAAGGCTGCTCAGGACACCAAGGGACAGTCTGTTCTCCATGTCCCTGAAGGGCAGGACAGCTAAGGGACAAGCTACATTGCACCAAGGGGAATTTGAAGCACGCATCAGGCGAAGCTTCCTGCTGGAGAGGGGGGAGCAGGCACGGGACACATTGCCAGGAGGTTGTGGAGGTCTGTTGGAGCAAGCCCTGGATGTTGCTATTTTTGCAGCAACATCTGTTAGGGCTGGACCTGCTGAGATTCTGCTTGAAGACACACATGGGCATGATGGCCTTGGGGGTCCCTTGCAGCTCTGAGTCCATGGGAAATACCAACCTGCATGGCCTTGACTTCCAAGAGAATGCAAGGAAGCGAGGGAGGGAGGCAGGGAGGGAGGCAGGGAGGGAGGCAGGGAGGGAGGCAGGGAGG
>VXAU01001433.1:1310659-1423064 GCA_013399695.1 Formicarius rufipectus | reverse complement strand
AAGGAAGGAAGGAAGGAAGGAAGGAAGGAAGGAAGGGAGGGAGGAATGCAAGGAAAGGGACAAGCAGGTTTTGTAAGTTTGTCCCTCTCCCAGATGCAGCTGGCATACTGTGCTTCCCTCTCTCGGCCACGTTCCCTCCATCTCCTACAGATACAGAGTCAAGTGGCACAAAACAGAACAGGCAACACTCTGTGTGTTATGCCCTGTAAATCCTGTAAGTCTTTAGCCTGGATGTGCGTCCTCACACCCACAGAGGAAAGGCAAGGCGTCCTCAGCCAGCCTGAGCGTCCTTCCCCAGTTAACCGTATTCAGTTACACAGATTAAATTGCTCTGGCTCCTTCTCGGGTTGTTATTTACGCCCGGTTTTACTGTCGCATCCACAGGTGCAGGCGCTCTGTGCCGGGCACTGCAGAGCATACAAATAAACACTGTCCCTGCGCTGGAACTCGCCGCATCGGCTGACCGGGAGTAACTCCGCATGGACCCGACCCAAAGGCTGTGCCCGGGTCGGGAAAGCAGCAGCCCTGAGAGCCCCCAGACCATCCCTCTGGTCGGGACTTGGCAGCGGGGGCTGCGGGCTCGCAGCTGACGTCCTCCCGGCTGCTGCCAAGCCGCTCGCAGAGCGCTTCTCGAAATGAATTTTCTGGAAAACACATTAAAGGAGGGGTTTCCATCCCGCAGCGGACAGCCCGACCGGTCCCGGGCTGCGCTGACAAACCCTGCCCGCGTTTTGGGGCTGCGCCGCATCGCTGCCGAAACGCGTCGGAACGCCGAAGGGACCCGAGCAGCCCGATGGTGTGGGCTGCTCCCCGATGGACGGCGAGGAGAGGGGTCTCCTGGAAAGTCTCCAGGTCCTCCGGGTCTGCCCTGTGCCAAACCACAGCCAGACGACGTCGGGGGAGGGGGTGGACAGGGAGCGGGAAGCGAAGGAGACTCCAGTGGGTGTTAGGGCAGCACATCCGAGGTCTCGGGAGTCAGGAAATTCCAGTCCCGGCAGGCTGGCGGTCGGAGTGCTTGGAGGGCAGGGATAAAGCAGGAGGGGACACAACATGCTGGGAAATCATCCTGAGCTCGGCTGGGACCTCAATGAGCTGGGCTCGCTCCCCAGCTCGCGCAGACTTGGGTGTATCACTCCAGATTGTTTTGGGAGGAATCGTCATCCCTCCGTCGGACGTGCCCATCCACCAAGAGCTTCCTTGGGAACCCCAGTGTGCCCCCAAACCCTTCCTCTGTGTGATGCTGGTAAATAAAGCGAGCAGGGTCGGGTTCTCTGTGCCAGAGGTGAAACGCAGCCGTGTGAGAGCATCGCAGGGGCCAGACCAGCACCGGGATGGGGTCTCTGATCTAGGAGGGTCCAAGAAGTGCAAAGGGACTATGCCAGCCCACACCTTTACTGGTGCAAAACCTTCAGCCATCGATTGTCCCCCGTAAATCTTTATTCAGGTGAGCTCATTGGCACTGCCACGGAAAACAAGCACTGCTGCAAATGAGGAGTCATGAATAATCATGCTGGCTATTTTGAAAAGCTTTTTATGCTTTGCATAAGAGATGCAAAGAAGATCTGCTTTCAAATAGAAGAATAGTCCTTTGAAATGTTTGGTTCAGTCTCCCATCAAGAGATGATCTATAGCATCTCACCCCAGTGACAGCGAGTCCCCTGCCATGCACTGCTGCAGGGTCAGGCAGGGAAGGAGGGAGGATGGGGCAGCAGTGACAGCACCAACTTCTGATCATCCATCTCCTTGCCATCGGCTGTCTGTGGGATGTTGAGCTGAACCTGCCCTGCCTCAGCTCTGCAATTGCAAAATGGGAAAAGGTGTCGTGCACACAGTCATTGGGGTTTTACAACTGCTAAAAGACAATGAACTATCCTAGACAGGCTGAGAGAGTTGGGGTTGTTCAGCCTGGAGAAGAGAAAGCTCCAGGGAAACCTTAGAGTCCCTTCCAGTGCCTAAGGGAGGTTTACAAGAAGGCTGAAGAGGGACTTCTCACAAGGGTATGTAGTTAGGAGAGAAGAGGGGTGGACTTAAGCTGAAGGAAGGCAGGTTTAGTGCAGATATTAGGAAGAAATTCCTCACTCCAGTGGTGAGGCACTGGCATGGGTTGCCCAGAGAAGCTGCGGCTGCCCCGAGAAGCTGTGGTTGCCTCATCCCTGGAAGTGTCCAACACCAGGTTGGACAGGGCTTGAAGCAAACTGGGCTGGTGGAAGGTGTCCCTGACCATGGCAGGGGGCTGGAATGAGATGATCTTTAGGGTCTCTTCCAACCCAAACCATTCCATGATTCCATCCTGTCTGGAGGAAGCTCTCTAAGTGGCTGAAATGAAAGAATGTGAATAGTTTTTGCTTAAGAAAACCCTAACCCTCGGCCTCTGGTTGTGCATTTAACATGGCTCCAGTGAGAATCTTCTTGTCACCTGTTCCAATTTAAGCTGTGTACATACCACCCATTATTTACAGAGATAATTTAATTCCTTCCCCTCCACACCAGTTCTTCTTCTCACTGCCCAATCACTCTAATCAGGAATTATGCATAAAAATGCAAAATCTCCACTTGTTCTTTAATTTCTTTCCTGTGAGCACTGTCCAGCTCTCCAGCCTGGCCTGTCCAACCTGGGAAAGCCTAAAAAAAAGGGAGAAAAATGAAAATGGAGAAAGTGCTTGCCTTGCTGCAGTTAAGCCTGTAGCAAAGTATTTCTTTTGTTACCTATTTATTAGTATGTCCTGATACACCAGGAAAAGGGTTATCAAAACAGTCTCTGGACCATGGGAAACCTCCTTTTTGCTGAGAATAAGAGATTTTTGCAGAGCCACCTCTGGTAGCTTCATGCATTTCTTCTTTTCTGATGAATATTTTCTTATTCTCAGTTTCAGTGCAGGATGACTGTTGTGTTGGGCCACACAGTGCACATCTGGTCTACACAGAGCAGAGAGGGCATGTTCTCAGCATGATCCTCTTTCATTCCACCTCCCCTTGAACCCAAACATCTGCCATTGTGTCCAGTGGTTTCAGCCAAACAAACCACCTTTGGAAAACAAAAGCAGATCCGACTGATGTTGGCAAAAAGGCGTAAAAACATGGGAGGGGAAATGTAAGCTGAGAGAAAGTGGGAGGAAGAAAAATGCAAAGAGCAAATATCTGTCTGGAGAATGATTTGATAACTACAGAGCAGCAGCCCCTTAGCTGTGAATGGCAAAAAAACCCCCACCCCAAAACCTAAAAACAACTCAGAGGGAGGGTAAAATTTGCAGACAGTATGAAAAGAAGATTGGTGGCAAGGAGCCACAGGCACAGGCTGGTTGTGCAGGCAGGTGCTGATGGCTGAAGTGGGAACCCCTAAACGACTCATTTCAGTGTGGCCACAGGAAGAGGCAGATGTTTTGGAGCAAGGGATGTGGCTCACATGTAGGACATGGGGGGATACATCCTGGAAATCAGTGACTCAGAACCAAACTGAATGGTTCTGGTAGACAATTGCTTGTGTATGAACTCCCAGTAGTGTCTTAGCCAAGAAGGTTGGAGCAATCCTTGGCTGCGCAGCCAGCAAATACGAAGTGGGAGTGCTGGAGTGATATTATCTCTGTAAACAGCATTAGTGAGGCCATTTCTGAAAAGTTATGTCTAGTCCTGACGTTCACATGTCCAAAAAGAGATCTTAAGGAAGCAGCAAAGATTCCTGCCAGAGCGATTTCAGGCATTGAAAATCTGCTGCAGAGAGAGAAAAATACCCGAGAAAAAAATGAAGCGACTTTACTCCAGTTTGCCAACATCTGCACAGGTATAAATGCTGGAAATAACACCAAGAAATGCTGTAACAAGATGGAAACTGAGATATTCAGGTTAAATGCAAGTGAGAGATCTGAACCAGTTGTGCAGAGGTCAGGCTTCCCCTACCCAGTCCAGGAGATCACCCACCCTAAAGGTTGGCAGGTTTTTCATCCAAGTGGCCAAGACCACATCTGATTGCCTTTGGTAGTTTTCTGATCTCATGCTTAGAGGAGGAAACAGGACTGGCTTTTGGTGCAAAACTCAAGGCTACACTACTGCTATGATCCAGAAATATGGATGGACCAACTGCTGTTGCTTTAGGCCATCATCCTGGGGAGATGTGATAGGACTGGGTGAATCTCAGCACACAAAGTCACTTTGAGCAGAAGGCTGTCTTAATGAGATTTTTTTCTTAGATCTCTCAGCCAAAAAGGTAGCAACCAAGGTAACTGGGCTCGAAAGCCCTTTTTTTGCTAACTGTTAAAAAACATGGAGTAAAACAGATGGATCAAAAGCCTGTTGACATTGATGGGGATCTTTCCAAGTGACTTCAGTGGGGTTTTGGCTCAGGCACATATGCTCTTGGATATCAGCAGGCTGATCTCAACAGCAAATGAAATGGCCCCTGGATGTCACTGCTGTGCTACGGTAGAGCAGCAGAAGAGCCTCATTCTATGGGATGTAAAGAAGATGGAGTTCAGACCCAGAGGAAAGGCCTGGATAACTGGAAGCATTGGCTCAGGCCTTTGGTCTGCCTCCAGCACAGATTGCAAATGACTGCAAGTTATCATCTGACAGATGCTCCCTGGTGGCTCCAGTCCATTCCCTACTGCACAAGTCTATACATCACAACCAGTGCTGTCATCAAGCCTGCATGGTCAAACCAGCCTTGGCTGCTGGGTTTCTTTGCAGTTTCTCCTTTTTTCCTTTTTCAAAACCCTCCCTTCTCCAGGAAAAAGAAAAAAAACCAAACCACCAAAAAAACCCCAAACAATAAAAGCCAATCCACTATCCACCATAAATTCAATTAATTTCAATATAGACTCTGAGCCTTATGGTCTCATAGAAGTTGTAGAAAACCAATTCATTGATATCTCCTTCAGTCTGCAAATTTTAGTGTGAGAGATGCTGCTATTCTCAGCAGGTTGATAACAATGAAGCTTAATGATGACATTTTAAACATATTATTTCTATCAACAGTTTGCCTGGGGTTTAATTTGATGACATTTAAACATATCATTTTATTAACAGTTTGCCTGGGGTTCAGTTTGATGGAAGACCTTCAGATGAGTTGCTTGCTCCTGGGAAGGCACAGGACTGGATTGTTTGGGGTGGAGGAGAGATAAGAACCCAAGTTCCTCCCATTACCCCCACAATAATTCTCGTGAGGGAAATATGTGCAGTCAGCACAAGAACTTGTGGGAAGTGCAAACTGTCGAGGTAGAATACAATAGTTTGAATTCAATCTGAGAATAAGCAAGACTGGGAAGAGTGGGCCGATTGCATCACTCATTTCCCTGTTGGCTGCACTAAAAACCTTTAATTCAGCTCCGAAATTTCTGCTGAATTCCTGTCCACTGCACTGAAATAAAGCAGCCTTGCTTCAAAATCGACTTTGACTTTGCAAACAAGTCTGCAGGAATTCCTACCCAGCTGACCACTGTCATTTATTTAAGCAGCTAAGTACAGGATTAAGTAGCCCTGGAGCCTGGGACAGCCTTTTATCTTGAGAAGTGCCTGTTCCAGGTAAGAAAGAGAGATGAAGCAGTGGGAGATGTGGGATTTCTCTCACCTGACTTCATATATCCACAATGCAGACATTTCCAGCAGAGCTGGTCACCCCAGGCTCCCTTTGTAGTCAGCAGAAACAGCCACTTTTAGGGCATGATTCATCTGCCCTATTTTCAACATCTGTGTCGGGCTGTGATAAATTACAGCCAGGACCCCAGAGCCTGCACAATTAAGGGCATCATCCAACTGTCCCCAAATACACTGTGCTTGGGGGTGTCCTGTGTCCTCCCTCTCCACCAGATTCTGCTCCCATGTGGCTCCTCCCTAGACCCACTGGGGGGGACATCTCTGGCTTCTTGTACAGTCCAAAAGGGGCTGTGTGGCCTCTCTTTTTGTCTTATTAAATCTATGACCCCCTAAAATCTCTGAGATTTATTATCTAAGACTGGTTATAAATTCTACAAGGTGGTTAAAATTTGGTTCAGGACTGACAGAGGATGGTATTCAGTTGTTTGGAACCCTCTTTAGGTCAAAGGGAGGCTGTTCCTTAAGTTTCTTGGGGCTTTATTCTGTATTGAGACCCCAGGAAAAGTTTATGAGTATGTGAGACGCTTTCAGGTTGACACTCAGGTCATTTGGGAGAGAGAGAGGAAGATGCAATCCTGAATTACTTTGTGGGAGAATCCATACATGATTGCTTGGCTCTAAATGGGCCATGCACCCAAACTCATCCATGGGAAGTTCTGTGGGAATCAATAATTACAAATCCATCAGTCTAGTCTATGGGTTTTGCTCATCAGGTACCATTTCAGGCTCAAGTATCTATCCCTAAGGAATCTGAAATGTGTCCTGGCCCATCTCTGATGGGTTTTCAGTCACCTCCTCACGTATGTTCTCTGAGAACCTGATCTAGTTGAAGATGTCCCTGCTTATGGCAAGGGGGTTGGACTGGGTGTCATTTCAAGACCTCTTCCAACCCAAACCATGCTATGATTCTGTTACATTCCTGCCCTGGTTCTTTGGTTTTCCAGCCCCACTGAAACTAAATGAAAAAGAGAAACCACACACACCCACGCACAGTGTTTCTGCCCTAAATATGGACTGCCTGCCTCATAACACTCCCTGGACCTTCACCACTGGCAGGAACAGTTGGTGTGGGGTGGGATCTACACTGGAGCACCTTCATCTGCTCCTTTTTCCAGCCCTCTCCCGGGGGACCTTCCATGACTCAGGACTTCTGCTCCATGGGTCCTTCCAGCATCACCGGTGCAGCCTCCTTGTGCAACTCATGTCCTTCTGCAAACCCCATCACGCACCCTACACCCTGAGGTGGGTTTGTCCCTCCATTTGCTGCTTCTCCATCTGGGAATATCCACTGAAGAAGACCCAAAGGCTGGACAGGAGCTTTCTAAACAGCCACCTTCCCCTGTGGCAGGACTGTAATCCCCCCGTAGTTACCTTGCAGTTGCTATGCAAAACAGCCACTCATTTTGCTTTTCAGAGCGTAATTATCACTAAATCTTCGAGGTGGAGGTTTAACTACCTAACCCATTTTCTTTCCGTGCCCCTCGGTGCTCTCCCTACATCAGCTGTGGGGCCCTGACAGTCTGGAGGAGGCTGTTTGCAGGGTTGAGCAGTGCCGCAGCTCTGTGAGCATCCCGGGGCCGAAGGAGATAACCATGGCCGGATGCTGTTGACTGCACTAACTCAGAACGACCAGGGCTCAGATTTAAAATCTCTGCTGTTCAAAACCCAGCCTCTTTTTTTCCCCCCCACATTACAATTGGTGCACACCCCAGCCCTCAGTCCCCCTGCTAACAAAGCAACAGGGGCAGCACTTCATCCTGAGGAGGGGCTGAGCAGTGGTTGGAGAGCCACAGCAGCCATAGGATGGACAATGGAAGGTTGGATTCCCCCAGGGCTGCATTTGCTGTAGGAAAATGCTCCTCCAGAGGAGACAGGGTCATCCATCACCTGCATATAACTGCTCCCATCTGGGCTCTCCGTGGGGTTTGGACCTGCAGCCCCCACACGCCTCCACTGTGCACATCAATAGCCATGTCCTTACCCCGGGGGTAAGGCAGAGGAGCTTCATAATTGACTTTCTGGTGAGCTGGGTGGTGGACAATGACAAAGGTCCCCTTAACCAAGGCCTTTTTGCCTGAATCTTCTGGGTCCAACAACATCCAAGGACATCCAAGCATCCACAGCAGCACTCCTCAGCTCCACGGGGTTGGGAAGCCATCACCTCATGCCCTGCACGTGTCCTCTGTCCTTTATCACAGTGTCTACCAAAACAGCTCTTTCTGTGGCACAGGCACATGTTGAACTGGCATCAAACCACTGACTCAGAGCTGAACGAGCTCCAGAGCCATTAACCACCTCTGGAATCGTGCAGCCTCCCTGCTGGCTGCCTTTTACGATCCCTTAAATTGTCAGCTAACAAGATGGTGGGGACGTTGGTTTAATGATCATTAGCAAGACCCAATTAGCAGGGAAGCGTAATGAATCCTCAAATGCAAGCTTGCTAATTTAAATGCAGATAATTCCTGGCACCGGTTGAGTGCTTAAACAAAGATTACAAAGGCCTTTCTGAGTGTCAATAATATGGACACAAGCCTGATCGATCCTCATGAATGACAATGGATTGGGCTCTTTGGCGTGTTTGTGAGAAATTTAACACAATTTGTCTGGGGCAGCAAATGCTTCAATAAAGCTCCAGTTAAGAAACAGTCAAACTTCCACAACCGTTTATCAGATTATCACACAAGGGGAAGGAGGGGAAAGCAGAGAGAAGGCTCTAAGTACAGCTGCAAAATTTATTATCTTTTTTTACCCTGAAACTGTGTTTCTTCCTATTATGCATGTGACTGGGTCATTTTACCAACTAATTCCTGCATCTCAGAAGCACTCAGAATCACAAGGCAACAGGATTTGGAGATTTGGAGTCCAGGCTGTCAGCTGAACTCGGGAAGTTAATGGGCCAGGCAGTTTGCGTTGGCGGGCAGCATTCCTGGAGAAAACATCTTGATAAAAGAGAAAACATCCAAAGAGTGACAAATGACCATATGAGGCCAGAGAGGGAGGAAAAACAGGGCAGTGGAAAGAGAATAGCGCTGGGTGGAAAATAGAGGCACAGAGAAATATATATTTATATCTATACATATTTGTGTCTAGTAGAAAGCACTCAATAAAAACAGGCAACCTGGGCATGAGAGATGCAGAAGCAGCTGTGATTTTAGGCAGATTTATCACAGAGTGGGGTTGGGCAGTTTGAAACTTGCAGGGGAAAAGAAGAGAGGAGAAGAAGTTGATTTGATGAAATAATTACGGGCGGGAAAATGTGATGGAGAAGGGAACAGAAGGTTTTACAGCTGGCAGGCAAATGAAAGGGCTGTGCAGATCCTCGTGGAAAGGATGGAGGTTTAGCTCCCTTTTTTCAGCTCTTCACATCTCTCTCTTTGCCTGAGTGCTGTGAGGAGGATTTGCCCCCTCTACCAGAGTTTCCCCAAAGCTGGGGAGAACAGCAACTGTGTCAGACACGCATGATGCAGATCTGTGATCTGTTTGGGGTAAGTTGGGGCTCATTTCTCTCCATGCTCAGCCCCATCTGCTTTGCAGCACCGCCCTTGATGCCATGTGCTCCTTCCCCCTCAAGCTGCCCTCCTACCTGAGGTTGCAGGAGTGCTGAGGACCTCCCCAAATTCCCCCTGGAGAGCAGAGAAGGGTGAGGACACAGCTCTTGATGTGTGGGCTAACAGCACTTGATATGAAATGCCCATTGTCCATGGGAGACCTCCACCATTTGGCTCTCAGAACCCCACCAAGGCCAGAGCTGAGCTCTTCATTTCCCTTCTCACATCTGACCATCAAGGAAAGCCAGGCATGCCCTTCATTGCTCACACACAGTGAATTATTGATCAAAGAGGCAACATCCAGACATTTGGTTGTTGTTCCTACTCGGTCTTGGGAGGCTGGATGGGCACATCAAGATACAGGACAGAGGATTGTCCCTATTAGCTGCAGACAACACATCAAGAACAGGTTGACCTCAGTACAGGAGTATGACTCAGTGTTTGACCTAAGCAGACAACACTTTTGAGAACCTCCAGAGCATTCAGGACAGGGGGCTGACAAATCTGGCATAAAACTTGCAGACCTGTGCCATTCTGGCCCAGTTGGAGGCCAGGTGGGACACCCTGGGCCATCTCAAATGGCACCAGAAAGCTAGGGGAGGGTTGTGATCCCATCTCACATGCAAGGATTTATATCCCAGACGTACAGCTCGATGGGGAGTGAACCACCTCACATCTCCTGACTGCCACAAGGAGGTTAAAAATTAACTCCCCTCAGCAGCTTCAATGACCTTGAGCAGGTAAAATTCAAGGGTCAGTCCTCAGCAAGGGCCAGTCTTCAGTCTGAGGTATTAAATTACAAATTTTGACTTCTTATCTGTGCTTGCTTGTCTAAAAGTCACATTTAGAGCCTTTTTGCTGCAAAGGGAAAGCTGTTATTTTCACATCCTCGTGGGACTCCCATGACTGGAGTGTTGTGAAAACATAGAAGAAAAAAATGGGCCCTTCATGAACGTCAAAGGTAAAATTCCCATTGCCTTTCAGGGTCCTGTTGTTGACTCCCCACCACCACAGCAGCCTGAGACTCCAGACAAAACCATGAGAAATGAAATAGTCAAGTTGCAGCATCTTGATGCAGAGCTGAGCCCAACAGCTCTCCCTTTAGGAGTCTTGGAGATGAAAACACTATTTTCTCCTTCCAGAGAAGGACACCCTGGCTTAGTTTTCGTTGACTTTCTTAGAATCATATTATCATTAGGGTTGGAAAAGACCTCTAAGACCATTGAGTCCAACTGTGTTGGCCCTTTCTTGGTCCTGTTGGCAGATCGGGGGTTCTCTGGGTTGGATTTATTTTGTGCAGTAGCACAAGCCTGTAAAAAGTGGTTTTAGACTTTTGGAGGATCAGCTGGGTGGTTCCCAGAAGCCAAGGTCTCTCATTTTCTCTGGAGGCATGTGTATTCTTGCCCATTTGGAAAGCTTTTAGTTGGTCAGAGGAGCAGTAAATAAGGTTTTACTGACAACACCAGTCCTGTGAGCGCTGATGGATGGTCATCACAAGAGCGTTGCTGCTCAGTGAAATAAACTACAATTTAGTGAAGAAATGCTTCAAGGAGTGACCATCTGCAGCTGATCCCAGCCATGGGTTATCTCTTTGGAGAGGATGGTTAAATAACAGAGCTGAACAGCATATTAATTGCCAATATCTTTATATGTATGAGATCATGAAAATACTCAATAATCTAATCAAAATTAACCTCTCTGGTTTTGAGTAGTCATTCAGTCTTGTTGGTCAGAAAGCAGAGATTTCATGTCCTGGTATGTGATTTATTGGTAAAGGTGCTCAAATATGGAAACTGGGACTTTGATCTTTCATGAGAAATAGTTTTCCCATCTGTAATCCAGGGCCATTTCTATCAGCTACTTTATAACTGTGTAATAGCTGTAAAATATGAAATGAGTCTGAATAACTATTAAGGAGGTGGGATTTTCCTCTAATCAATTAACTTTTGAAAGCCCTCATCCTCCAGCAGTTCTTTTAGCACCAGACCACAAATGGGACTGCTCATGGGAAAAAAAAAAAAAAAGAATACATGAGTTTTTTCCACAAGCCTTGATGTGATGGATTTCTCTTTTCAATTAATTTGAAAAAAAAAAAAAAAGTCCATGTATTTATGTGTATGTGGTTGGCATCACCGGGACTAAGGACAATCCATTATTTTTCCCTCTCGTGTGCAATGTTAATAACATCAAGACAAATCTGCTTTTAGGGAAAAGTGCCCAATGGAAGTGAAAGCAAAGCCTTTGATCCAGGAACCTTCTGCCCCACAGGAATACCCCCCCCCAAGCTTGCTTAGTCTACTGAAATGGGAGCTGGGATGGGTTACAGCTGCTGTCTGCACATTTATCTCAGGGGTAAACATGAAAGATCAGGAAGAGCAAAATTGAAGGCAAATGGCCTGAAAGTGAGTCCATGAAACCAAGGGGTTCCAAGAAGGTTTCAGTGCTGCTACAGGACAGCCTCTGGGCAAAGGAGAAGGGACCAAAAAAAAAACCTTTGCTGACTGAACACGGAGCCTGGATGTCTCTGCAAGTCCCTCCCAGCTCCCCAGCCCTTTGTTGTTCCCTTGCTGGCTCATCTGGAGGTTGGTGAGTTAAGTCATCGCTGTCCCTCCCGTGGCCCTTGCAGAGGGAGCCACATCCCGCAGCTGGCACCTGGGAGTGGGGTTGTGTCTGTGGGTGTCTGAATGCTGAGCTGTGTGGGGCACAGCAGTGAGGAGGAGTTCTTGTCAATGCTTTATCTTGGCAGCTGGCACTGCCTCCTTCCCTCCTGTCCTTACTGCTTCCTGCACGGAGCAGTGGCCTTGGCTCCTGAATAATGGAAGAGGGTGGAAACCCCAGAGGAACTGAAGAGTGCAGACTGCAGAGGTTAAAAAGGACAGTAGAAGTCATTGAGAGCTTCTGCATCTCCTGGAGGGAGGGTTTCTGCACAGTGCTGGGGGTTCAGAGATGGATGGATGGATGGATGGATGGATGGATGGATGGATGGATGGATGGATGGATGGATGGATGGATGGATGGTGTGTTGGTTTAACTTTGGGCCTTCCTGGGAGACAGATCCCATGGTTTGCTGTACCCAGGTGAATTAGTCCATCCTATTTTATGTCAGCTTAGATATAAGAAGGGGCAGGGGGAAGTTTGGGCCAGTCCTTTCCCAGCGGTGAAGGGCATTGTCATGGACTTTGCTATCTCTTCAGGAAGAGCTGCATGTCTCTTTCTAGGAAGTAGATCTTGTTCTTTAGTGTATGTGTGCATATAGTAATAATTTCTTTTCTTCTCTGTATATATATATTTGTATATAAATTCATACTGCTTCAGTAGTGTTAGAACTCACATTTCATCCAGAGTGTTTTTGTGGTTTCCCCACCCCACCTCTTCTCCTTGCAACTGAGAGGGAGAGGGGAAGCTTTTTGTTTTGGGGCTTCTGGATATTTGCCTTCAGCCAGGGGTAAATGGCCACAGATGGATGGATGGATGGATGGATGGATGGATGGATGGATGGATGGATGGATGGATGGATGGACAGGGCAGGGATGGCTGTCACAGCACAGCTGGACAGGTGCACTACTCAGGTGTAACACTCCAAAATGACCATCCCCCTGGAGCCACAATGCCCTGTCCCATTGGCACCCCAGAGCTGCACATTTCTCCCCTCCCAACACCCTCTTCCCCCAAGCCCAGCATTGCCCCTCCATTCCAAGGGTGGTCCTGCAGCTTTCAGAGCCAAAGCCCCTCACATCAGCAGCATCTCTTCGAAAGAGGAACGTGCCTGGGAAAGTGATCAGAGATGCTCTTTGAAGAGTCGGCAGAAATTTTCATTCCAGCTTCCCAGCTGCATTTTCCTGCTAACCTTGCATTCCTGAGGATGCAAAGTGAGACGTATGGAGAACATGTTACCCCTCGCACAGGCTGCTCCCACAGCCAGGAAAATATGTCCTGGGAGTTTCCTCCCCCAAGAAGGCCAAAAATCAATTCAGTTTTTCCCCCTGAATTTTCCGAACGCTCTCTGGGCTGTTCCTGACTGTGTGGAAAGCTCATGTTTCATCCCACAGCCCACAAAGGGTCCAGCATGAATATCTATCACAGTAACAGTGCCATCATCTCCCCTACTGCTGCTACCAGTATTTAATTCTTATTTATAGGCTTCAGCTCAGAGAGGAGCAGCTTGCATTAGCGCACTCACAGAGCAACTCTAAGTGACTGGTGACAACCAGCAAGTTAAAAGTCTCTGGCAGGACTCACCACTCCTCTATTTAAGGGAAGAAACCATCATCTTTTGATTGTTACTGCAGCGCCCCATTCAAGGTGCACAGCAATGGATAAAGGTGGTTATCCAGAACTTTTTGTCATGTTTCTCTAACCTCTACTGTGGGGAGCACAGGAGATGTGTTTTTGGGCATGGTGTGGACGGAACAAAGGGAGTCAGCTCCTAGGAGAAGGTGCAGGAAACTTGGAATATGTCAGTCTCCATTGCTCCTAAGATGTGATACCACCTCCTGCTCCCAAGATGTTCTCTGCCCAGAACAGAGCCCTCACAAATCCACAGTCCTTGAAGGTGATGCTGAGGCAGGGAAGGCAAGAAAGGTTGGAAGTGGTGTCAGGAAGGTTTCCCTGGGGAGGTTCCCCAAACCTCCTCAGGGACAGCCAGGACTGATCAGTGCCCATGACCATTCCCAGAGCATATTCCTACTCACAGTAGTGCCAGCACTGTGACTGGCTCTCCAAATTCAGCCCACTGTTAATTATTGTTCATTAGCAGTAGTATTATCATGACTACAATTGTATGAACATATATAATTAATTATTCACTTTCTTAATTAAATACTTAATGATGATAATGGTTTAAATCAGGTCATCAAAGCACTTGCAGCTTATATAAAACCCTGCCAGAGCTGAAAATCATCCTCCACCAAGGCCTTTCCATTTGCTTCTGGCCTGATCCTGCCTCTGGACTTGTACTAGCTCAGGCATTTGTGTGTCCGCCCCAGGAAGAGAATCAGAGAAATTATTTGGGTTAAAACCAGTGTGCTTAGACTCACCACAACATCATCTCTTCACTCTGTCTTGATGTCTGACGTCATACAAATTGAGGGAGGAAAAAAATAATAAAAAAAAAGAGAATAAAAAGTGAGATAGACAAATACTCGATGAGACAGATGTTCAGGGTGCACAGCTGGAGCTAGTGCAGCATCTCCCCAGCCTGTGTGCATGCAATGGGGAGGGGCCATACTGGGGCTACTGCACAGACAGTGCTTCCAAAGGGGATGGTGAGATAAGGAATTCACTCCATTGTCAAACTGACTGACTGGCCTGGAACATGCGAATTTTTCCTCACACGTGGGTAAGCCAGGACATGACCTAAGGTAGGAAGATCCAAAGAAACCAGCAGTCACCAAAGCTGTGACATCAAATCCTGCTGACTTCAGCTCCTGTAAAAAAACCCTCCCCAGATCTGGGGGCTTGAATTTGCTGCTTACACTTAGCAATGCTCTCGAGATGCCACCAGGGATCTGAAATATCCATTTCAGCACAATGCAAGAGCTACAGGACATCTCCAGCATCCTGGAGTTGTGGTGGGAGGGCAGGAGAGATACTCCAGGGCATCACAGCAATCAGAGATCTGTGTGTTTGTGCGTAAGGGTCACTGTCCCACATGAATGATGTCCAACTCGAGCTGAAACCTGACTTGAACCTACTGTAACTAATGTGGAAGAAAGACTGGAAGCAGGTGGGAATGTATTCAGCCATTTTATCAGAGAGTCACAGAAGCATTGAATAGTTTGGATTGAAATGGCAATTAAAACTCAGCTTGTTTCAACCCTCCTGCCATGGGCAGGGACACTTTCCACTAGACCAGGCTGCTCAGAGCCCTATCCAACCTGGCCTTGAACACTTCCAGGGATGTGGATCTCTGTTCCAGTGCCTCACCAGGTCACTGTCTTCTTCACATTCCATGGGAACTCAGTTCACTCAGGACAGAAGTGAATCTTCCATCTCCTGCTGAAAAACAAGAGCTGAGCCCATGGCTCTCTTTGTAGCTCTTCACCTTTGGATTTCCCCACTGCCAGCATAAAGCTGAGGTCACACCATCTAAATTCTGGAGTGTTTGGGCTGACTCCTGGGTCCCTGCCTTCCTGAGCTGCTCAGTGTTGGCTTCTGTACTCACTGACTGCTGGAGAAGTTTCTGTTCAGTGTTTTCAGTGGCAGGGAATGCCCTGCTTGCTGCCCTGTGCTGTCAGATTTAACTCTCCAGCCTACACTGGCCTGAGCTCCCACATATGCACATTCAGTGAAATTCATTCATATCTTCTGCCCTGCCACTCGAGCTGCCTCTGTCAGATGGCACCACATTTTTATCACCGAGGGAAGGCCAAAATTTCACATGGATTGACAACAGTGCTCAGCTAACTCACGGCAGAGAATTTCCTGGAGGGCTTTTAAATGTGATTGAATAATTTCTGGAAGTCTAAGAGGCACAAAGTGAGACAAGGGACTAGTGTTCAAGGCAATACCACTGAATGCTTGCCCTGCTACCATACTCTTCTCCAAGCTCTTGATCCTTTGAACTCAATTCCTTGACTCTTGATCCCTTGGTAGAGACAGGACCAGAGAGAGACCAACATGTGGATGTTCTTCACTCCTCCACTGACTTCAACAGGTGTCCTTTTGTGAAGTATCTCAGCTTGCTCCAACCCATCCCATTCCTTTGAAGTCCTTGTGAGTTCAGGGTGCAAGAAGAAGCCTCCAGGCATGTCTGATCTCCTCTTTCATGTATCTGTGCTCTCTGGATTGCACAGAGCACACTGTGGTGGAGACTGGGAAATGCACCAAGACAGAAAGTGCCATTGTACATGGGCTGGTGTCAATTATCTCCAGGAACGTTTTTGAATAAATTAAATTATGCTGCACTCTGAAACTAACCTGATTCTTAATTAAAAGATAAGATTTATTTTTTTAATCCTCAGATGATTTAAACAACAAAAAAAATCAAGTATGGGAATGATGGTCACCCTTCTCAGTGGGGGGGGAGCAGTTTCACACTTAAGGGCCTGAGCAATGTGGGGTCATCTCTGAGTTGTCCATTTCTATAGCTCTGGCTTGAGCAGGGGATTGGACAAGGTGACCCCCCAGAAATCTCCTCCATCCCAAATCACAGGCATGTAGTAATAGGTCAACGGGGAATGGCTTTAAACTGAGAGAGGGCAGGTTTGGATTAGATATTAGGAAGAAATTCTTCCCTATGAGGGTGGACAGGCCCTGGAATGGGTTGCCCAGAGAAGCTGTGGCTGCCCCATCCCTGGAAGTGCATAAGGCCAGGTTGGACAGGGCTTGGAGCAACCTGGGCTGGTGGAAGGTGTCCCTGCCCACAGCAGGCAATTGGAACCAGAGGGTAGATGATCTTTAAGGTCCTTTCCACCCAAAACCATTCTGTGATTCCATGACTCTGCACCACTCCTTGTATTGTGAACTCACGTCTTGGACGCTGAAGATTCAGGATCTGGTTTGGAGACCTCAGTAATGAACACGTGCAACAATTAAGTGTGAAGAAGCAGAGTTCAATGTGACAATAAAAACCCAGAATATTTCCTTTTATATTGTTAAGGTTCATTCTGGAAAACAGTAAGTAGGTTACTCTAGTGCCTGGAGAGAAGCTTCCATGTACAGAGGAGCCCTTGTTCCCGGGACCAGGAGTTTCTGTTCCTGTTTCCAGCTGAGCATGGGGACTTGGAAATCTGCCTTTTGCCAGCCCCTAGTAAATTCTGGGAAATACTGAAAAAAAAAACAACAACTTGTTCCAGTCACTACAGACAAAAGAGGTTTCTACACCTCTTGAGTTCCTGCTTTGTCTCATTGCTTACCAGGGGATGTGCTGTAGCACAAAGGTATAACTTATGGCTAAATAATGCACTGCAAGGAAACATAAATCACCACAAAAAGCCAAGAAGGAAAGTCTTGTACAGGCACAATCTGGCCCATGGGAAGCAGTGGGTTTTGAGGCTGGGAGGAATGAAATCTCAGGGCAGATACTTTCTTACAATGATTTAGCCCACTATCACCTGAGAAACTCCCCCTTTATTTCAGTTGTGTGAGTGAAGAATAAGTCTGAATAGCCATTTCCCCTTGACAGTCCCATTACAGCCTCTCTCTTTCTTGACTCAAACTCAGATCTCTTTTCCCCATTATTAAAATGATTCTTTCCAGTCAAGGCCTTTTATAGGATGCTCTGCTGCAGTACAATAAAGCATGTATTTTAAAACATTGTCATAAAGCTGAGAGCACCACCATGATCTGTGGCTGGGTCTGATCCTTTGCTTCTGGAGGAAGCCTTAACATCCTGGACACAACAGAGCTGCTCCTGATTTATGATGGTGCAAACAAGGAAAGAAACCCACCTTCCCTCTTTATGGCTCATCACCTTGAGCACCAGCAGGTTTTGTTCCTTCAACATGAGAATTTAGGCTTCTGTGGGATGTTAATTGGACTTTTGCCTCAGCTAAGGTCCTAAAACAGTCTGTCTCCATAAAAATGCTGTAACAAACTGCCCATCATGTCTCACATATTCCCTCTTTGCTGGAAGTGGCTGCCTCTGCTCCTGCCATGAGCTACATCGTATTTCACAGGGCTGAGCTCCCTCTGAAAACCTGAGGATAGCAATTTTAAGGCAGCTTCCCTTGTAAAAAGCAAACTTTTATGTTTTTCATAATGGCTGTCCTGTTATATCTTAAAGCCATAATTATTTCTCAATTTTTTTCCCGCCTCAAATCCATAATCTGTTGCGATAAACAAAATTCAGTGATTAAAGAGGCTGTACTCTTTCCTTCACTAAGGATTTTTTCAGCATTTTTATTTAAAGGCCTATCCTTCCCCAGCTGTAAGGATTTTATGGGTGTACTCAGAGAGAAAATCAGGATAGATATGCAAAGTTAAAGCTTTATCAGCTCACATGGACGTTCTTATTTTCGCACTTCTACTCTGGAAATTGAAAGTCATACCATCTTCTTGCAGATATAGTCAAAAAATTCCTTTTCCTTTCAGTGTGTCAGAAATTCCAAAAGGAAAATCACAAAGCTTGCCCCAAAAGTCATAAGGAACCTATTTTATATACAGCTCCCTTTCCAAAAATGCTGCAGATTTGGGGGAATTGCTTGTTCTTGCAGTTCTGTGGGTTAAAATTAATGATCACTGTAGTTTCTTTGTCTTATAGCCCAATGTTAAGGTCTTTGCATATTTGATTTTAACTGCAGTTAGGCCTTAGAAAGGGCTGGAGGATTAAGATTTTAACATTATCTCTTCAAATCTCTTAGTAGGAGACCGTGTGGTGTGCAGATGTTAATGGTTGGGTTTTGGGGGACTTTTTCGGTTTGGTTTTTGGGGGGCTTTTTTTGTTTCATAAGGGCTGGAAGCTGGAGCTGGGAGTCCAAATCCTGGTCTTGCATTGCCATGGATTTCCTAGGTGGTCTTGAAGAAAATCGTCTTGAATCTCTTGTCTTGATGACTGGGAAGGGATGCTCCCCTCCTGAACATTCCCACCCCAAGGGGCACTAAGTAGAGCAGCTACATGGGTGGGAGCAGCCTGGGGGGGCTGGGAGGCTCAGGATCTGAAGCCATAGAATCACAGAATTGTAGAACCATTGAATATTTTGGGTTGGAATGGACCTTTAAAGGTCATGTAGTTTAACCCCTCTGCAACAAGCGGGGATTCCTCCCACTAGACCAGGTTGCTCAGAGCCCCATCCAACCTGAACTTGAATGTTTCCAGGGATGGAGCAGCCACCACCTTTCTGGGGGAACCTGTGCCAGTGCCTCAACACTCTCATTCTGAAAGACTTCTTCCTCATGTCTAATCTAAATTGAACCTCCTTCAGTTTAAAACCATTGCCCCTTGTCCTATGGAATGTAGGGTGAAGCCCTGGCACAGGTTTCCCAGGGAAGCTGTGGCTGCCCCATCCCTGGAAGTGTTCAGGGCCAAGTTGGACAGGGCTTGGAGCAACCTGGGGTAGTGGAAGGTCCCACTGCTTTTGCAGAGGTGCAGAGTCCCCTCTGAGCACAGTGAACACCCCAAGGGTGACCTTTCAGATTGTTGTAGCCATTCCATGTTATGGAGGATGGTCCCCACCATCACTGCGGAATGTTGGGATTATGACTGCAAGACATCAGGGAACCAGGAATGTCTGGGAGAGCCTTGCAAGCCTACCATGATTCTTTCCCTTCCCCCTCACCTCCCCAAGCATTTATATCCCTCAAGCCCTTCCTTCTCCAGGATAATTAAGGGTAAAGGAGAAATTAAGCTAATTCTGTTGGGGCTGCTGCATCTCTCTTATCATCAGTTCTTACTCCCTCCCTTCCTACATGTGTGTAATTAAAGCAGGTTTGTCTACTCTCAGATAAAACACCTTGTTCTTCAAGATCAGTTTCGGGTACAGCAGTGCTTGGCCTGAACTTTGAGTCCCTCTCAGAGAAACTCCTCCAAACCTGCCCCAAAACACTCAGGACTCCCAGTGGATGCAGCAGAGGTGAATCCCCTTTTCCCCTACAAGGATCCTGCTGTAAAGGGCTGTCCATGTGTGAGGGGTCACGCCGGGTCACTGACCGACCTCCCCTGCCATCCCTGCCCAGCTGGCATTAAATAGCAGCCTGTGCCATTTTTAAACACTGCCATGGCAGTCACCACAGCAACCTTCAAACAGACCCCTGGTGCCAAGCTCCAGAGCTGCTACAGCCACTCTGAGCCCTGGGGACAGATTTAGTAGGGGCATATGAAGCAAAACAGCACCAAAGGGCATAAGGACAGCACAAGGTCTTTCTTTGCTCTGCAAGAGAGGGATGAGCCTCGTGAGATCCCCCGTGTCTCTGTGCAAGGGCTTGCTACTGTAGGAAAAGGGAAAGGAGGGGGAGGGAAAGCTCTCCCTGCCTGCAGGGAGCCTGAAAACAGGAGGCAGATCTGGCAGGGAGCAGGGAAGTGGTCTGGCCACCAACAAACAGTTGATATGGCCACTGTACTGGGAGGCAAAAATGTTGGGTCACCAGCTCGAGGAGCAGGAGGGACCTGACCGGGGTGAAGGCTTGCTGCAGGTCATAGATGTGCACTCGCCAACTCATCCACCACACTCTGCCCTCTAGAAAGGCACTGAGCGCTGATGTCCACCCTGAGAGTGACAGTAACCCATCCAAGAGTTGTGATTGCCTGCTCCACATCTCAGAACCATAGAATCATGGGATGGTTTGGGTTGGAAGAGGCCTGGAAGATGATGTAGTTCCAAATCCTCTCCCATGGGCACGGACACCTTCCACTATCCCAGGCTGTTCCAAGCCTTATCCAACCTTGAACACTTCCAGGGATGGGGCAGCCACAGCCTCTCTGGGCAACCCTCTCAAGTGCCCACCACTCTCAAAGAGAAGAATTTCTTTCTAGCATCTAACCTAAACCTGTCCTTTTTCAGTTTGAAACCATTTTCCTTGTCCTGTCACTCCATGCCCTTGTCCAAAGTGCCTCTCCTGTCCCTCAGAGCCTCTTTAGGCTCTGAAAGGGGCTCTAAGGTGTCCTCAGAGCCTTCTCTTCTCCAGGCTGAACACCCCCTGTGTCTCAGCCTGTCTCCAGAACAGAGGTGCTCCAGCCACACATCGTGTTGGGGGCCCCAGAGCTGGACACAGCACTGCAGGTGGGGTGTGACAAGGACAGAGTAGAGGGGGACAGTCACCTCACTCTGCATCCTTGCTGGATTCACAAGACTCCAGACGGGCAGTGCTTTATCAAACCTGGGTTTGGATCAGTGCCATTCCCCCTTCCATTTCACACAGTTGCCTCAGATTCAAGGACACAATTCACACAGTGTAAAGAGTTACCTTGTGCCAGCTGAGCCGTGGTTGCTATTTTTTCCAGTGCTAGGTGTTCCTCAGAAATGCAGGGTGACATATTCATCTAATTTTGGTTTTTTTTTTAATTACAGTTAGAGGTGCCCATCTTTTATCTCCCTAAGGCCCATGTAAGTCCAAGGATGAAGCCCAAGGCTAAGGGTCACATGAAAGGGGATCTGTCACCACAAGGTGCAGTCACTAGTGCCCACAGAAACAGAAGTTGCAATGATGCCACTGATAGTGAATCCCAAACTTGTGCCAAACCCAGGGCCACCCAATTGCCCCAGAAGTCGGAGGTCTGAGGGGACAAAGGGGGAAAAGTGTTCTCCTGAGTGGGTTTCTACTACCTGAGAGTTCAGGTTCAGCAGGAGTGTGTGCCTCTCCCAAAGACACTGTGTCAGGTCTGAATTTGTTCCTGCACTTGGCTCTTGTGACCACACTCCCATAAACATGGGCTGAGCAGCAATTGCAGGGAATATCGTGGTTGCCTCTGCCAGCACCTTGGGGTTTTACTACAAGGTGGTTATTGATCCCAGTAGATAACAGCTTTAGGAACATCCAGAAGAAACCAAGAGTATCTCCCACACTTGATTAGGCTGTAAATTAATGGTGATTATTTTCATAGCTTTGGAGCTGGCTCTGGTTTGCTGACTTTTTTTTTTTTTTTTTAGGAGAGAAATATTCATTGTTTATTTTCGTAAGAATGTTCTTAAAGGCTTTTTGATGGGAGTGAATTTCAGGGCTCATTTAAATGCAGCACGCCCTCAAAGCTTAGATCTCTTGTAGCACATCATGCCTTTTTTGCCCCCCACCCTTCACCTTTTAGTTACAAGATCCTGAGGGCCGAGATGGCTTGATAGGAGTTTCAGCTGTGAGGTTGGGGGTGTTGTGCTGCCAACAGGATACACCTTGTGATAAGGCACAGCTCCACGTTGGATGCATTTGATGCTGAGCCGTGGCAAAGCAGGAGGAACGTTGCATTCCTGTGCTTTCCATTCACGGATTTCACCACAAGGGCTGTTCTGCGGCGGCTGCAGTGGGTGTGAAAGATTCACATCTGTAACAGCAGAGCCAAATCCTGACTGGAAATCGTTATGCAGAAGGTATCTCATCCTCCCCGGGGTCACTCTGCTACCAAATGCTTTTACTCAACCTGCCAGGATTTTTTTGGGGGGAGGGAGGATAAACTCGCTTGAACTTGCCTCCTGAGTTGCAGAGCTGTTAATATTGGACAGGGCTGGCTGTTCATTTCCTCTTCTACCTGTTCTTTTTTGTGCTTTTGACAATGAAGAGAAATGCTTTGTGCTTGTAAAACCGCAGTGAGGATGTTCCCATTGATTCATAACCTGAAAGCACCAGAGCAAAGAGAAGTTCAGCCATTAAAGCATGATTTGGAATGCGAAGACATGCCCAATACAGTCTCTTCTCTCTCCAGTATTTGTTGGTTGGTTAGGAGATCAAGGGAGTAATGATTATAGAATCCTAGAATGGTTTGGGTTGGGAGGGATCTTAAACACCATCTTGTTCCAAACCCCCTTTTATGGCAGGGACACCTTTAATTACACCAGGTTGCTCCAAGCCCCATCCAACCTGACCTTGAACAATTCCAGTTGTAGGCATCCACAACTTCTCTGGGCAACCTGTGCCAGTGCCTCACCATGGGAAAGAATTTCTTCCTAATATGAAATCTAAACCCACCCTCTTTCAGTTTGAGGCCGTTGTCCCTTGTCCTAGCACTTCATGCCCTTGTCAAAAGTCCCTCTTCCTTGTGGTTCTTTAATGTCAAAGCCTAATGGCCTCTTCTTTGGGCTTGTCCCCTTTGCACAGTGCACAGAGGGGAACTAAAGTACACATTCAGATCCCTCCAGTTAAGGGGTGAGACTCATCTCACACAGTATTTTCACAGTAGTTATCTACAGCTATGCCCAGGCTCCCTTTAGAGCTGGTGGTGAGAAAATGGCAGTCCCTGAGAGGAATTTGTCTGTCCTATTTTAAATGTCAGTTTTAAGATGAATTTAATCATGTTCCAGCAGTTCTCATGGCTCTCCACTTTTGTAGAGCAGTTTGGAGCATCCCAAAGGCAGAACCCCCCCACCAGTGCTTCCTTTGGGTATTGTGGTCCCCTCTCTCAGAGAGATGGAGGCTGCAACAGGTGATGGGATTAGGCTGGGAAAAAGTAAGGACATTTTCTTTTCCCCTCACTGTTGTTGAAGAACAAGGAATGCAGTGAAGATCATCTGTTCCTCAGAGGATTTCTGACTTTGTCTTTTAACGGCTGTGTTTATTAATTGATCAAATAGAGGAAGAGTCTTCGGATGTGTGGCTCTGATGTCCCAGCTGGTGAGATGAGCAGACTCAAAGCAGAAGATTAGTCCTGCTCCTGCAAAGGACCCTCTTAAGAGTATCTAAAGCTGCATGGACCAACCATTTTGTATTAAGAGGATGGGGCACAATTTGCTCTGTTGTGAAGAAGAGCAACCTTCCTCCAGAGTCTAGGTTGAAAACCACCAACATTTTCTAGTAGTGGGCAAAAAAAAAAAAAAAAAGAACATGGAAGTACAAAACCAACCATTCTAATGTTTGAGGATTTTTTTAAATAGCAGATGAAAGATGTATCATCCAACTTTTGGGGAATTCACATAAACCTTGACACGCTCCAGTCGCCAGAGGTGAAAATGGAAATGTAGAAAGTGTGGTGTGAAATTGTAGGACCCTCTTTGTTCTGCAGCCCGCGCCGGAAAAGTGCCTTGGTGTGTATCTGAAGTGCCAGTTTAGCACAGAATCCTGGGAGAGCACATTCCACTTACTGCATTTCATTCATTTTTATGCCTTTCTAATGCAGATGCAGCTGAACTATACCACTGATTCATGCACACACCTCTTTTCCATATAGATGATGACTGCATCAAAGCAGCCAACGCTCTGAAATAGCACACAGTGAAATACCACAGCAATTCTCATTTGAAGTCTATAGTGGGAGAGCAATTTCCAAAAATGAAGGGCAAGGTTCCTAATCCATAGCAGCTTTTTGCCAGAGAGATGTGGGAGAGAAGAAACAGGATGCATCCTGCATGAATCATCACTGTAACCACCCTAGATTTATTAACTGAAATTATGAGAAACACCAAAAATGATTAAACCCTCAAATGTCTGGTGGAAGGCGTCGCCTCGAGGACCCCATGGGTATTGTGAGATAGTGCCATAGTCTTCCTGTTGATTTTAAAGAAAGGAGGGCTAAAATGTCAGACTTTCAAGGGCAAATAGTTCATTTGTGAGAATTATGGGACAGCCGTCACCACCCAACACAGAGGGTGGGTAAAGACGTTCCCACATCCTGGGAACCTTATTTCTCTCCAAAACAGGGTGACTACAACCACCCTCTTCCTTTACACTCTCCCACTGTGAATTTGCACAACTGCTGCCTCCTACTCCTACATTAGATACCCCAAATCCACCCCTCATTGCCATCCCCACCAACCTGCAGATTCACCCTCATCAGGGTGTTGAACCAGGTCCTTTGTATAACGTGGAGAAAGTCCAGGTTTGGGGACCAGGTCTTGGCACTTGTCCCCTCAAGGTTCTGCCTCCACATGTTGCTTTCTGAACCCATCCCCAGCTGCTTGGCCAGAGGGAAAGGGGCACAAGCCACCCCCATGCTGGAAGTGGCTCTGCTGTGCCCCACACCACACCCAGTCCTACGTGTAGCCATCTGCTGAGCTTGTGCCTGTCACCTTCCCCCAAAAACAACCCCTGAGATCCCAGAATCTGGGAACTCAGTGGACTGGAAGGATGTGAGAGACCCATGTTTTTGTGGGGTGATCAGTGGAAGGAGCAGGGCTTTTCTTGCCCTTCAAGGTGCATCACTTCCAGTGTGCTCACTCTGTATTTTACAGGCTTATTCGTACATTCAAATGCATCTCAGTTGTGTCCTGTGCACTCCAAATCAAAAGTCCTGCTCTGGCCAGTCCCAGTTCTGCAGGGCTGTCCTTGGCAGCAGGCTCTTGCAGGCTCCTGGAGGGAAGCTCTCCTTGGCTGCTGCTTTCCTTTGCTAATTATCTACTAATATCTGCTGCAGATGCCCTGCTTCTCCAGTTCCCTGCACAGGACCTCTCTTTCCCTATCCTTGGACATCTTCATTGCCCATGGTCCAGCCCCAGGATCTCCCTTTGGAATAACAGTGTGCAGGAATTGGGTTGTCCTCCCTTTTCCATGTCCTGGCCTGAGTTTCTGCCCACTCTCAGCCTCATCCAAATCTCCCAGGAGGGAGAGATTTGAGCTTTATGGTCCTCAACATCACTATGGTGCCCCTGGGTGAGAAATCCTGGGGAATGAGAGTTCAGAGTATTTCTTGAGTGCAGGAAACTTCCGTGGAACAAGCTGGAAGAAAAGCTTCCCTAGGTGACATCAAGGACACGCATCAAGGACTCGCTGTGGGTAAGTTTGGGGTACACAGCCCTCATCTCTCTCTGTGCTCACTCAGCAGCTGAGTCTTTCCACACACCTTTCTTTGCCCACTGTCCTTGCTGATGGAGAAGTGAGGAGAGAAGCAGAGATGAAAATAATCCCCCCAGAGGGGTCTGTTTCACCTTGAGCAGCCATTGGTATCTGGAGATAACAACATATTTCCTCCACATTTCAGAGAAGCCAAGAGAAGCTCAGGCAGAGAAGCTCGAGACTAAATTACCAGCCAGGTCATTTCCACTTCACGCTGTCAGAGCTCAAGCAGAGGGAGGAGAAGGTCTGTTTGTTGGTTTTTCCTTTCCCAGCTCCACAGGCACACTGACACCACAGCATCCTGGAAAACACGACAGATGCACGTTCCTCTACCCGGGAGCAAAGCAGCCTAAATTGTAGCACTTTTTCAAAGACAGAGACATCCTCTCAACACGGTGCTTTCTCTATAAACCAGCCAAGGGATGCAAAGTCTGGAAGTGATGGGCTTGAATTTACCAGGGAGAAGAAAAGGGATTAGTCCAGGAGGTCCTGGAAACAAGGAGTGGAAAGGTTGTTGAGAAACCAGGTATCCTCTCCACCATCTGGATGGTTCAGCTCTGGGTTCTGCTCCACTGCAGGCTCTCCCCACATTCAGGGGTGCTCATCTGAGGAGCCTGGATACCCACTCCTTGCTATTTTTAAAGATGTTAATATGCTTAATTGCCAGAACTCCAGGAAGAGAGCCAGGGCTAAAAAGTATCTACTAAGAAACTGCCAAGAAACACTGTTAAACAGGATCTAGGAAAAAAGCCAGGCACAAAAATTTATGATCTTTATCTCTGCAATAATAATTTCTCAGTGGTCAACAGAGGAGCAGAACAAAGGTCATCAGTTTCGTATCAGCTGGAGTTTGTGAAATCCTTTGTTGCCTTCACTGTGAGCTTGCCCTGCAGGTCTCATGCAGGAGACCCTACGAAGGAGCTCAAAAGCCTGGCAGTCCAGACTGACCCATTTGCCCCCATTCTTTGCTCAAGACCCAAGAACTGTGCAGTTCCAAATCGGAGACCTCCCCAGCACTGGACAAAACCCAGCCTGGATCCTCATCCAGGGAAGAAGCATGTCTCCCCTTGTTTATTAAAAAAGTTACCCTTAGGAATGGTCCAGGGAACTTCTGTGTTCCTAAACACACCTCACATCAACCGGCATGTTGATTCTGTCTAAGAATTGTGCCTTTGCACTGATGCAAGAGCCAACCTCATCTTAGGTTTCCTTCCTTCCAGCATGATGGTGGAGAAGCAGGGGACCCGTGAAGACCTCTGAAAATAAATTAAAGGAGAAGAGGCTCCTTTTTTTATTATTATTTCCTGGTTATATAGTAGAAAAAACAATCCTAGGCAAAATAAACACAGTTTTCTCCTTGACATGGCTGCCAAGATTCCCAATTTATAACAAGGATCAGGTTTCAGAACATTTCCAAACTGGCCCCCACAAAATTAATTGACTATCCAAGAAACTCCTGGCTTTGGGTGTTATTTATTTTTAAGGTAAAGTTCTGATCCCAGTGACTGCAGAGAGGAACTTTGAAAACATGATCTCTGTGAGCCCTAATGACTCTGGGGGTGGGATTCAAATGCCTACACACAGGAGCCTGGTGCCATCTGAGATGCCCTTGTACATCTGAGACATCCCACGGTGTTGGCAAAGTGACATGGAGCTGAGGGAAGGCAAGCAGTCCTCAGAAGCAAGAACTGGAGTCTGGGGCTGGATACCCTGGAGATTCCAACTTGGCTCTAGGAGACAGTGTTTAGACAGCCAAATCCAGCCCTAACACACACATATAAAATATATATAATCAAATCAATCAGTCACTCAATCAATCACAGGAGATCCTTCCAAATCTTCAGATTTCATGTCAGTTCTGGAGGCAATTTAAGCAGCATTTCAACACTCAGGACTGTGTTAGAAACACACTATTCGCTTCACTGACACTTCCAAGCATGCTGAAGCGTTCAGCTGGCCCAGGCTCTCTGCTCCCACCCTTGCTGCAAACGTTCTCTTCTCCATCCTCTGTTCCTTCTGCAGCTCTGCCACTGCCATGGCAGATGTAATTCTCTGCCTGATCTCCAGATTGCAAGAGAAAGAGCAGAGGATTTTTTAAAATTTTTTTTTTATTTTTTTCCAAAGGAGAGTTTTGCAAAATGCAGGAGGCAAAGGCTTTCCACAGGGCGAAAGGGAAAGAGCTGGGACAAGGTTTATGGAGCCCTGAGGGGTAAGAGAAGGGGCTGGCACACAAACCACCAGCAGCTCTGGGGCAGCATTACCTCAGAAAGTCAGTGCCCTCATGAGAAAGCAGGATATTTTTAGTTTACCCAGTGTATTTAAATCATTGTGGAGTACATTAAAATTATAGTAATTATCCCACCTTCTCACGTGGGATTCTGGGAGGTGGTGGATTGGTGGATCTGTGCTGGTGGAGTCGTCTTCGGTGAAGTCCTCCTGCAAAACAGAATTGTTTTGTTTTCCCCACTTTACAGCTGCAGCATTCCTGGCCCATTAATACTTGTCACTTGAATCCTGGGATCTGTTCACAAACCACCCTTCCCTCTCCAGCAGCCTCCTCTCACAGCACCCCCCAGAGTTAAGACAACCCCTGTGACACCAACTCCTTCAGAACAAGAACGCCTTTACACACTCGTGGAGTCGTGAACTTCCACGTGCAGGAGGGGCTGGTGTTTTCTTCACATCAGCATTTAACCTCTGAGTCATTTCTGCTTTCCCCTGCATGGCAATGCAGGGAAACCCAACATCCTCCTGCCCTTGCCCTTCTCTTGCTGCCCCACCAGTGCAGGCAGGAGAAGAAGGGGATTTATTTCACTGCAGCAGCAGCTGTTAAAAACGCAACTTTTTACACAGAAAACAGAAAAAAAACCCAAACCAAAACAAAACACATTCTTTTCCTGATCAGAAATTTCATGTTTCTCATTGCAAAATAAAACTAGGACTGGGGTTGAACAGAACAATCTTGGCAAAGGAACCATTTTCCTTAGAAATTGTCATCACCAAATTCTGGGTTATCTCCATTTCAAACCTCACTTTTGAAAACAAGGCTTTTCGTCTCATGATAAGGCCACTTCATCTCTTTTTGTTACCTTTCAGGAAAATAAGAATTCGGTCAACATCTTAAAAAATTATTCCTGATTCTTCTTGATGTATCAAAGGTGAGGAGGAGTCCCCAGCATTTCCCTTGGAGTTGTGACATGCTTCTGCCAAGCCTTCAACTGTTCCTCAGCCCGGAGTGGCCTTGGAGGTTCCCCCAGCTCAATCTGACCTTGCAGGTTTCCCCCAGCCCACCGCGACCTTGGGGGTCCCAAATAGCTCTGATAACAAGTTCTTTGAAGTCCTGAGGGGTGTGATCCCTCCATGAAAACTCAGGCAAGCCAAGTTCTTGTGAAAGGAGCAATCAACAGAGAACCTTTGATGGAAGGAAGTGATTCCCATCCTGGCTGCCTGTGCTTGGAGCATCAGAGCAATCCTCTGGGAGGGGAGGTGGGTTATCACCTTGTCCCACGACAGGGTCCACATGCAGACAGGCTGCAAAAACCACCCCTCCCTCTCCACCAGCATAGATGAAGTCCCCATCACCTTCCTCTGCACATGGGAAACCTTGCCAGCATCTGGCCATTCCCCTGCCTCACACCCATGTTCTCTGGCCCCTTCCCAGCTCTTCCAGCAGCATGTTCCTGATTATTTACTCTCTCTAAATGCTGCAGGAAAATGCTGCTTCTCCTGAATACTAAGTAAGGAAGAAAAAACCAAAAAAAGCACATTCCCTTGCTGGACTGTGTTTGTTCTCTGGTTTGAAGTTCACTGTTACTGCTGAAAGCTTTTTTGACCCGTGTAGGTATTTGATCCAAGTGACCTCTGATGTTTGGGGCACTGACACAGTCCCACACCAAGCTTGTTCTTGCATGGATCTTAATTGTCTATCCATCCATCTATCCATACACATAACCATCTTCCTCCCTCTGTCACTGCAGTGCTATCTGAGCAGATCTTGGCTTTCCTTACACTTCTTTCATCAAATTAATATCTTTCCCTCGAGGATGTTTTCTCCCTCTCCAGAATTTTCTCCTTTTATACCCTGTCATTTCCCTCTCCATCTTGCTTCCTCCTGACCCTCTCCCCTCCTCTCTGCGCTGCCAGTTTGCAGTTGCGTTACGGATTCAACATAACATATAGATATAAATTTATATATTTATATATTTAAATGGGATGATCTCCACTAACATAAACAGCCTGGCCCATTAATTTCACTAGTGGAGCTGACAGCCCCGGGCCTGGAGTCTCATTGCCTGGTGACACATGAGTACAGCTGCTTGAACTTGACGGGTAACTGTTCCCAGCGCTTCGTCGCACATCTGCAGCAGGAAGGAAATTCTTTCTGTAGCGCTGGAAAAAAAAAGAAAGCCGCCTCGATTTCCCTCCTCACCACCCCCAGATGATGAAATTCATCATTCAAGCGTTTCAGCTGAGTGGGTGTTTAATTCAGAGTTTGGAGGGGCACGCTGATGGGTGTGTTACGAGCTCTGCTGTGGATCCTTTGTTCCAGCCACGGTGGTGTTGCTTTTACTGATGGCTTCTCCTAAAACACTCAGAGCACTGACATCTATCCAGCAACACTGGGTATACCCTGATGCCTTCAGAAACAGTTGTTGAATTAAGGCAGAGAATGTGCCTCTCCTCAAAGAGGTTGTTAATGTTGATAAATTAGAGGAGGGGGGAACAAGCAGAGGGATTTCTTTGAGATGGCTCCGGCAGGACCTTGAACAGGCAATGCTGAGTATGGGCCAAATCCTGGTCTGAGACATCATTAAGGGCTTAAGGGCCTCGAAGGTTGTGAAAGGCCTTGAGGGGAAGTCATACAAGGAGCAGCTGAGGTCACTTGGTTTGCTCAGCCTGGAGAAGAGGAGACTGAGGTCAGACCTCACTGTGGCCTTCAGCACCCTCATGAGGGGAAGAGGAGGGGTGGGTACCAATCTCTTCGCTCCTGTGACCAGTGGCAGGACCTGAGGCCATGGCATGAAGTTATGTCAGGGGAGATTTAGGTTGGCTATTAGAAAAAGGTTCTTCACCCTGAGTGTGGTTGGACTCTGGAACAGGATTCTCAGGGCAGTGGTATTGGCACCAAACCTGCCAGGGCTCAAGGGGTGTTTGGACAACACTCTCAAGCCCATGGTGTGACCCATAGGCTGTCCTGTGCAGGGCCAGGAGTTGGGCTCGATGATCCTTGTGGATCCCTTCCAACTTCAGGAGATTCTCTGATTTTATGATTCCTTGACTCTACGACCAGCTTTGCTGATGGGACCCAGAAGACTAAGTTAGCAAAGCTTCAGGAATTGACTCAAGCTTTTCAGGCTTCCCCTTCCAGCTGCACCAGGAAAATGTGTGATTATCACCATAAAGCTCTCCAGCTTTGCCTCCTCAGAGTAAGTCAAGTATTTCCCCCCCCTCCCACGTCAATAGTTGTGCAGAGAGATGGAGATCCCTGCAGGAAAGTGTCAGAAGGTGCATTAACTCTGAGCAAGCTGAGGTGAGATACTGAGAGCTTTGGTCTGCCTTTGGAGAGGAATCAGCTATTTTAACATGGACATAAAGGAAATAGCTGCCACTGAAGCACAAGTTGTAGAACTGGAATTAAGATGACACACTACTAGTAAGGAAATATATAGCGAAAAATCACCCAGTCTGCTGTACTGCCAAGATTTCCCTGGAAGAGGTCTTGGAAAGCAGAGTTTTTGCACAGTTCCTGCTAAAAGAGAGCAGACTCACTCACAGACCTTATTTCTGAACATAGGCTGGAAAAGTGTAAAGATATGAGCAACTGTTGAAGTTGGCCCTGTTTGGAGCGGGGGGATGGGTTGGATTATCTCCAAAGGTCCTTTCCAACCAATTTTTTTTTTCTGAATTCTGAAGCTGCTATTCTGGAGCTGCTGAATTCTGGAGCTGCTAAAATGCAGTGGGCTACAGAGTTTTAACCTTTGGGTCAAAGATCTTGTAAGATACCTCATCAATCCACTGCCCTGCCAAGCTCTGGTCCCCTCTCCTCAATGAAGGGGGGGATTCGTACAAAATAGATTTGGCAGTGTCAAGTAACATAGATACTATGGGCTTTTTTTTTTTTCCCTAGAAAGAGACCAATTTGTTCCAAATTAAAAGTCAAGATCTTCTTTCTGAAATCTGTTGAAAAGGCAGCATCAAGCACCATTGCTCTGTACCTGAATAACCAAACTCAAAGAGCCAGTCAACTGATCCAGAGTACATATTTGCCTTCAATAATATGGGCATTTTTTGCACCTTGTGATCTACAGAAACATGAACAAGGCTTTCCCCTTCCCTGTATTTCACTGAGTTTCCTTTCAGTGCTTTAGTTGTCTCCAAGCCCAGAAGTCTGACACGCTGAGCCTGGATTTTCCAGTGAAAACTCCTGCCTATATTGTGGCTTTCATTTTGTGTCCTTTCTAAAGCAGCAAATATCCTAGTCCATGTGGTAAGTCAGGTGGGAGGAAAGGACATTGTTTTCCTTAATATAGTTAAGAAAAGCTTAGATTTTCTGATGTTGAGACATCCTGGGAAGGTGATGGGCAATTCTATACAAATATCAAGGCTAAGCCAAACTCTGCATTAACATCTTAAGGGTGTGTGTCCAAGCATCTCTTTCTTCTTGATTTGGTTCAGAGCAAGTAATTAAGTGTTTCTTGTTTGTCTTCATGTCTCATGATTGGTTTGGGGCTGAAATGCTGCAGCCCCAACTTGTAGTAGTGATGAACTGAACCCACCTTGGGAACTCTGTTGACTAATCTAGATAGAGATCACAGCGTGCAGCTGATTGAATCCCAGTCTAGTCCCAGCAAGAGGAGACCAAATGATCCTATAAAAATCTTCTCAGCCATGTTTTCAAGTTGCATCACCATTCCCACAACCTTCAAAAGCATCTTTAATGACCTTTCTTTCTCTTGTTGGCTTCCTGAAGAAGTCTAGCACTACCTGGATGTGCTGAAATGTTGTGCAGTCCTGGATGTGCAGTCCCTGGGAGTCCCCTTCTGTGATTTTCCAGCTATCTGACAACAAGCCTGTCCTCTCCTCTGAGCCTCTTGTGTCATCTCCCAAGCACTGCCAACCCATGTCCCTGCTGCAGCTGCTCCCAAGAGACAGGATGATGCTTATCTGACTGTCTAAAATAGTTCAGACAAGATCAGATGACTCATGGTGCAGAAATGCCCCATCCCCTCCATAAAGGGAGCCTTCCATGATTGGTCCTTTAGGAGACATACATGATGTGGACATCTAAAGGCTGGTGAAATGAACCCTAGTCCAAGAAACACAGAATGATTCCTCCCAGGACCTAGGAGAAGAGAATGGCCACATTCTTTCCCATCCTCACTTTTAACTAATTTGAGCTTGTTTTCTTATTGCAGAGAAATCAAATAAATGTATAGCTGCTCCCTTGCCTGTCTCTGACTTTGAATAGGGCTCTGAAAGGCACAGCAGGAATGGATTTGGGCTGCCTTTAAACATGGATCACATGGTAAGTTATTTATTTGCCTGTTTATACTCAGTAATAAAAAAAAAAAATACACAAACAAAACCTTCCTTCTTCCCCCCTTAAATGGCTCAATTTATGTGTGCAGATAGTTTATACAACCCCCAGTTCAGTTTGTTTAGATCATACTCGGCATCTGAACAATTTGCAAGCACTTGCAGAGCCTCAGGGACACAGACAAGTGCTGGAGCCCCTGATCCTGCAGAGAGGGAACTGAGGCACATTTGGACCCATCCCCTTGCCAAGGTGACAGGCAGAGCAGGATTTCAGGTTCAGAGGAGCAAATGAGGGAGGATCCTCAGAGAATCTGAACTTTGCAGGACCAAAGTCCAGGGGCAGTGCCCTGCCTTGAATCTTGTTTTCACTTTTCCTTGCTTTTTACTCCTTTTCTCCAGACAGAGAGCTCCTTGGGTCAAGAGAAGTTGCTCTTTACAAATTTGCACCCAGCACAGGATAGTGGAATTTTTCTTTTGAGTAATAGTCTCCTTACAACTCCTTCCCTAACCTAAATGCTGAAGAAAATATAGCCAGAGGTTTCCTGACTTTGGCACTGATAGTGAAATGAGAGGTCCCAGGATGCAGAGATGAAATCTTACAGTGATGTGTAGGGTGAGTTAAATCCCACCAGGCCAGAGAGGGTGTTGAAAATGGGAATTGCCCCTGGGTCTCAAAGGGCAGAGTTTGTGCCAGAATTAACAGAGCCAGTAGACCTCACCTTGATATAGAAAAGCAGGCTGGAAGTTTGACTGGCCATCCTTGGCCTGCTGTCCAGCTGGCAGATGGATCAGTGGATTCAATGTGTCTGTCCCATGGAGAAATGTTTTGCAGCAGAACTTGTCTCTTAATCATCTAAAACGAGTGCTCAGGATATCCAGCTGAGATGAGGAGCAGAGCTTCACTTGAGGAAAGACAGAACAACCTTTCCAAGCTGAAAGGAAGATAAAACTGAGTTTTGGTGAGAGATCATGTCAGAGAGAACAGTCAGCCTGTTGAGAGTCAATCAGCTCATCCTGCTCTGAAGTGCTTTCCAGAGCCCCTGACAGTAGATGATGTGTTTGCCCTCACAACTCACTCTGGGGCTGGCACAGGCAAGGGGAAAGGCACAGTGAGTGTCCTCCTCAGGTCTGCCCTTACCTGTGTTTTCCCAGTGCAAACCTGACCTTTTCTTCCCTTTCAGTCAGTGATCTCTGTAGATTGAGTGATGGGGAAACAGGATACTGATTTGGGTACTGCTGGTCCAGAGTTACCAACTCCACCATTAAAAATGATGATTCCAATCCCATCCACCCTCCAGAAAGCTAGGTGTTCACATTGGAAAAAAAAATGATGCTTCTAAATCTTCTTCTTTAATACAGGAGCCTGAAACATATTTTCCCCTCAAAAATGAAAACTTACAGGCTCTGGTAGTTGTCTCACTCCAGGGAAATGGAAAAAGAGCAGCAAACTTTGTGGGTCTACCAAGGAGATCTGTGAGGTGTGTTTTCTTTTGTCTTTGGTCAATGGTAGCTGAAATGCCACATCCACTAGAGACATGCAACTTTTGAAGAAACCTGGAGAAGAATTGACCTGAGGGTTGAATGTGCTGACCTTTCCTTATTCTGTTTAACTGTACTTCTTCCTGGGTAAAAAGAACTTGCTGATGATTTTCAGCAATACATTTCTTCTGCTTCCCATTCACCACTTCTATAAAGGCTATTGTGTGTTGATTTTAGTCTCTATAGATAAAAGAGCATGATTACTACCTTTATATTTGAGCTTTTGTGCCCTTGCTCTGCACTGGTGTTCATAATGTTGGGATTCTGCTCTTAGACTCTAGGTCCTTTAAAATTATGTTAACATTAAAAGCCATAGTAGTGTTAATGTCTGCTGTCAAAACTTTGCCAAGCTTCAAAAACAAGTATAACAATAAATCCATGTCTGGCATGGCTGAAATTTCCCCTAAAGCCACCACATCCCTGCCAGACATGGCCACTTGTGTGGTTTTTTTCTTGCCCTGACTGCCTTTTCATTCAACAGGTCATTCCAGGAGGGAGATGCTCATGGACAGACTAACAGGACAGCACAAGTAACCACTGTGGCTGCACACAAGAGCAGAGCTCTCACCTTTGTCATGGGGCAGCACAGTCATTGCAAAACACCTTCGTTGGGCTGAGAGGAGCCACCAAGGGCAGGGCAGTGGGTTCTTTCTCAGGAGTATTGTGGCTTTGTCTAAGTCCTCACCATGGTGGTGACCTGTCTGAAATGCAGTGTGTGTACTCAGTGTCATGAGGGAGCGATTTGGTTGCCTAAATATAGATGGCTCGTGCCATTTGGGATGTCCCAGAGTGTCCAGTTCATGCACATTCACCTGGAAGGGGGTACCTCATAGCAGGGTCTCCTGGAGGGGAAGTGGAAAAGCAGGCACTGATGTCTTCTCTCTGATGCCCAGTGACAGGACCTGAGAAAATGGCATGGAGCTGTGTCAGGGGAGGTTTAGGGTGGATATTAGGTGAAGGTTCTTCATCCAGAAGGTGTTGAGGCACTGATCAGGCTCCCAGGGCGGTGGGCACAGCGCCTAACCTGACGGAGTTCAAGAAGCATTTGGACAGTGCTCTCAGGCACATGGTGGGATCCATGGAGCAGTCCTGTGCAGAGCCACGAGCTGGGTTTTCATTATCCTTATGGGTCCCTCCCAGCTCAGAATATTCTGTGATTCTGTGGAAGACACCAGACCTGGATGACACTGGGTTTGCAGATGATGCTTTCTAGTTCTGTAGCCAGAGGTCGAGTGTAACATCTTATCACAACACCAGGCTGAATGGGGCTTGGAGAAACCTGGTCTAGTGGAAAGTGTCCCTACCCATGGCAGGGGCTTGAAACTGGGTGATCTTTAAGGTCCCTTCCAACCCAAACCTTTCTATGATTCTGTGATAATATCACCAATGGCACCATCCTCAATGTTAGGCAACCAAATCACACTTTCACGGCTGGTCACCTGCAAACTCTGAGCTTCATCTCCACTGACTGGCAGAGCTGCTGAGACATCCTGCTCACATGGAGAAATCCACACAGCAGCATCTAAATCCAGGTGCTTGTTTTGGTCACTGCACTGCAGTGATGGAGCTCCACGAGTAGTTAATTCTCAGTTTGCAGAGGTGGTGATTGTACTCAGGGGAGTGTGGGGCTTGCTATTAATGCTATCCAAGGGAATCTCTGCTGAGAAGACTCAAGTCCTCTAGTCCAAAGCTGCCCTTGCCAATCTCCATCTGCAGGAAACATTTTCACATGCCTGTGCTAGAAAGCATCTCATTTGGTTTATCTCCCTTGCAGATGTTTACCTCTGAGCTTTTCAGCCTAAGCATGTTTATTTTTTACAATTCAGATCTGTCTAACCAGTCTGGGCAATGGAGACTGGCACACCATTCATCCTGGAGTTGGCACCTAAGCCAGAGCTTGTCTTAGAAGTGCCTGTTTCATTACACTGACTGAAGGGGGGACCTGTGACAATGAGTTCAGACACAGAGAGCAGAGCTGGAGTCATCTGAAGAGAGGTGAGGGAGATCCAGTCCCTGATTTCTGAACCATCTCCACCCTTACCCATGCAAAGGAATAGGCAGACTGTAAGCACAGCTCTGGAGGGAATCCCTCCATGGTCACACTGGTGGGCACTGGAGCCCAGAGTGCTGCTGTGGGTGGGAGCGAGCCCATCTGAACAGCTTGCTGCCACCTGGAAGCCAGGCTGAGAATAAGAACCAGATGGTAAGATGTGAGACCTTGATTAATAGTAATTTGAATGCCTGTTCTGCACAGAAGGCTTCTCATCAGCAAAGCTCATGTGGTCATCCGTGTCTGAGGAGTTACCTGTGATCGCTTTGCAGCCGAACAAGTCCACAGAGACCCAAGTCCAAGTTGGCACCATGTGTGTCTCCCCAGTGGACCAGAGTCCAACCAGCCTTCAAATGCATCATTTTGGAGGTTGTCTGGGTGCAAATTCAAAGGCAGGTCTGGGATCAGACTGGGACATGGCTGTTCACACAGGGATGGCCTGAGGCACCAGAGACACACCAGGAACAGCTCCACATAGGGTTTCTCTTCCATGCCAAACTCCTGACCTTTCCTCTGCCTCCTGAGGCAGGACCTCCCATTTCTCTGCCTGTTCTCCACCCTCCTTTCACCAAAGTGCTTTTTGCATGACTGGATACTCAAGAAGAAGGGAAGACATTTCTCTTGGAGCACAGACTCTCCTTGGACTGGTCAGTGGCTTCTGAACTTCTTCACCCTCTCACAGTGAGAGGCAAAAAAGTTTTGCACATCAGATGAAAAGCCTCACGTGAAAACAGCACAACCTATTGGCCTCCAGGTATTCCAAAGCCCCATCTGCCTTGGCACACGTGCATTTCCCTGGTAGCCCAGTATTCCAGGTGCATTTCCAGCACACCAGCAGCTGTGAGTGCCTCGGCAGACCTGGAGTGTGTTGCACAAGTGCTGCAGCCTCAGGGGCTTCTGTGGCCAAGTGCACATGCACAGGTCTGGTGGCACACTCAGGCTGCAGCTGTGGAAAGCACCAACAGCCCAGTGACACAGCCAAGTGAGCCCTCCAAGCCTGTGGAAAACCTGGCAAGGTGGATGCAATACGGCAAAATGCCTTTCTTCATCTGCCCCGTCGTGCTTATCGATTGGAATATTAATAAAAACCAGTTCAAAAGCGCCGAGATTACTTGGGAATAGTCCAATGCTTCAGCCCCAGCCATGCTTGTAATGAGGGGGTTTGGGGATCAAAAGCATTTTGAAATGGCCTTGCTAATCAATCACCAACAATTGGGTAAATTAAGCCCTGCAGTCTTTCCTTTGCGAGCGAGGGATCTGCCGGACATGTCTTTAATGAGCAGATTCCTATCCCTTTAATATTCCTTAATACCTTTCTAGAGGAAATGAACCACAGGGAGACTTTGTGGGTGGAATGAGAGGAATGCAGATAACTGCAGGCCTCTGCTTTCCCACACGTAGGGCTGAGAAACCCTGGCTGCACAAGGGATGTTGGGCACGGCAGGGCAATTTCCTTCCAGAGATCCTGATAACGCTCCTGATAACTCCTTTGGCCAGTGCCATTGCCAAAAGCAAGTGTTTGTTTTCCTCCTCATTGTCCTTACTCATCTCCTCTGAGGATCACGTCCATCTGTGGCTTTGAGGATCATGTCCTGCTGTGGTGAAGGCTTGTTTCCTAAACCCATCAGAAAGGTAAAGGCCCTAGAAGTAGATTCCTGTTAATTATTAACAGGCAAGAGGTATTGCAAGTATCACAGGAAGGCAGAGAAGTTTGGTTCATCCTGAGGCTTTACTGGGACTGCTGGCATTTGTCACCCTTTTTTTCTTCCATGGTGTGAGGCGTGGCTCATGTTCTAGGTTCCTCTGAGAGGCCTTTAATGAGTCCCTTTGGGACTCCAATTGTGCCAGGAGAAGTTTGGATTAGACATAAGGAAAAATTTCTTCACTGAAAGGGTGGTCAGGCATTGGAACAGGCTGCCTGGGGAAGCTGTAGAATCACCATCACCAGAAGTATTCAAAATGTGTGAGCTTGTGGCACTTGGGGACATGGATTATTGGTGAACACGGTGGTGCTGGACTAATGGCTGGACTCAATGATCTTGGAGGTCTTTTTCAACCCTAGTGACTCTGTGACTCTGTGATTTGGGACATGGGACAGGTTCCCTGTGTCTTTTTCTCTTCCTCTGACACACTCATACTTCATTGTTGGTCTTCAGTGTGTTAAGAGGGGATTAGGAATAGTTTTGTGGCCCCTCCTGAGTCTTGGCCATGAGATAATGAGTTCTGTAAAGCTTCTGTGCTCACAGGCACCTATCGCACCACTGTGCCCCGCCCTAAAAATCAAGACACCGGCACTTCTTGGCAGCCTTCAGAACACGGGGAACTTCCAAGCATGCAATTTGTACCAGTGCATGGGACAGAAGAAGGCAGAACCACTGCTCGGGTGAATTCAGGCGGCTGCAGACGTGAGTAATTTGTATTAATTGGGCACTCGCTCGAAGATCACCAAATCACGTGTAGGGAAACGATGTTGTTCCTAAACATGAGGATTCCACCGGTCTAAACACAGGGAGAAAACTCGGACACGGTGATACATTCTTAGAGATGTTTCCCAGCCGGATGGTGCACACAGTGTGGGCAGAGGATTTCAAGGAGATTTAATTCCTCCAAAGGGAGCGCAGCCTGACAGTGCTTTACCTCTGAAGTGCGGTGGCACAGCAATGAACACAGCCAGCATTTAGCACCCCGCTTTCCCCTGGGGAACGGGGAGGAGGAGGAGAAAATCCGAGCTGAAAGGCAGAGTCCGGGCACTGCTGGGATCGCATCGGCGTGGGGACCCCCTCCACTCGCCTTCCTTGAAGCATCCGTGGCACACGTTCCTCCTGCACAGACACTTTAAATAAAAGGGATTTATGAGATCTTGTCCACAGGCAGAGAAAGCCGCTATCGATTACTGCAAGGCTCTGAAACGAGAGTAATTCACAGCCCTCTTCAGTTTGGAAGGCAAGCTCTAATTTAATATCATTATGTCTTCATGCCCCCACACATTCCACTGTCTCATTCACTGAGCTTTTATTGGGCTCTGGATAATTTATGGCTAGATATGCTGCCTTTTATCTGACCTATTTTTAGCTATTCTTGCTTTTTACATATTTTACCCCCCTTGCCATCACAACTGGCAATTAAAGGAAAAAGATTTTTTTTTTCAAATACAATAAAGTACCACCCAGATTTCACCTTTATTTCTTCTCTTTTGTGTGCTGGAGGATGCCTTTGTTATTGCTGCAGCATTTTGGAGACAGGAGTTAACAATAAAAACAAGTCCTCCAGATTTTATTTCTTTCCTTTCCGTTTCAATAAAGTGCAACGCGACTTTGCCCCAGCTGCTGAGTACTCCCAGCTCATTCCATTTCCCCTCAGAAACTGAGCTCCAGAAACTTTCAGAGGCTTTTCCTGCAGGAATTCAAGTGTCCCCAGTCCTCAAGCGCTTCAGAAGAGGTTGGTGATGGACACCCCTAAGGATGGACCCCAAAGTTTTCAGAGTTCTTTGCTGCAAAAATAAAAACACGGACAGCTCATACCTGGGGAGGGGATGGTGATGGGTTTGTGGGGTGTTTTTAATCAAGAAGGTTTGTTTTCTAATAATATAAATATAAACAATATTTTGATTTTGTAATTTAATTCTATAGCAAGAGAATATCTACTGTATCTAGTTTTATTTCTAACTGAAGTGTTGTTATTTAAATTTTGGATATTTTAACATTTCAAACATTGGAATTATTTATCTGAAACAGCTGGAGAAAATAAAGAAAGGTTTCAAACCTTGAAGGCTGAAGATGTCCTTGTGCCCCTGAACTTTTGTTCACTTTTTCCAGTAATAACAGCTGATCTGCCTTTTAAAAAAAAAACCCAAACCACTCCAGATACCTATTTTTCATGCTGTTTGGATTAGCAGTAAGGCCACATGATGGTGTAAATCACTCCCAGTAACTTCAAAGCTCTTATTTCCTAAACTTTTTCCACTAAAAATTTTGGCCCGTGGATCTCTCCCAGCGGAAGGGTTTGGCTTTTTGCTCCCTGGCTGCAGGGCTTGGGCACTGCATCCCATGAGTCCTGCTCTGTACTCCAGGAACAAACCAGGGTTTCCTTGGGCTGGGATGTCCATCCAGCAGCTGGCAGGGCTGGTAAATGGAGAGGAGGGTGGTGGCATTGCTGTGGCACTGGGGGGGACAGGATCCACTGCTGCCCTGGGGAGCCCTGGGGGATCTCCCAAGGGTGGACACACAAAGACCAGTTTGGTATCAGCTAAGAGCACCACCTAACCATGGCAGTGAGAGACTCGCACACTGTGGCTGGAGTTGGGTGTTATCTGGAAGCACAACATTTACCATAGGACAGGGAGATTTTGCTGGGATCCAAGTCATCTGCAAGGACTTGGCAATTTTAGTAGAACTCATCCATGAGAAACTTTCCAGCCTCTTGCCTCGATGCAGCTCTAGGCACTCAGAAACATTTCCTTTGGTTGAGGAATTTAGGACAGGTTCTTCCCTGTTCCCTTCTTCAGCTTTTCTGTTCACTCCCCACCTCTGAAAACTGAAGCAAAACCCCAAATTCTGGAATGCCTCACTTCAGGCCTCCCACATTTACTTGCAAATAGTTCTGATGTTTTTCTGCTATTTTTAAGAGAAATGTCATTATGTTGATATTTCCTCCATACAACAATTCCAGTTCCTGGATGTATTTTTAGGCATATTTTGTTCATAGCTTTTAGATCACTGTCATGTTTTTGGTTTTGTGTTGTTTTTTTTTCCCCCCTCTGCATTTCTGGTAAATTAAGAATTACCTTGTTCTATTTATAAAAGCGTACATAGCATAGAGTAACACTATCAATATTGCTTGTAATTAACTCTGATATTGATATAATTACCATTGATGAATAGAAGAGTGTTAATTAGACCTACTGAACATATACAAATTTCCAAGTGGCAAAAAAATCCATCGTTTGACTCTCCCCAAACCTCTGCTGAGCCGTGCCTTGACTCTGCCAGAGATGGCTGCCCCGTGCCGCGTCTCAATGCCCCCTGGATGTGCCACGTGCCCCGTGGGGATTCCTGGATCATCCCAGCCCTGTGAGGGAGGGTGACAGATGCTGAGCTGCTGTCTTGTGTTGGAGCTGCCCAGATTCCCCCCCCAAGCAGCCACATTCCCACACGTGGCGATGGTGACAGTGCCACTAATGAGAACCAATGGTCACGAGGCACATTTCCCTCCCCGCAGCCAACACAAGGAATCATGAGACTGGATTTGACAAAAAAAAAAAAAAAATACACTCAGGGTTTTAAAAAACCTGTTAGTTGTTTTCACAGATGAGCTTCTTTTGAGCAGCTTTCTCCGGTCACGAGGGAGAGAAACTTGGGTTTTATTTTTTTTTTCCCCCTTCTTAATCTAAGAAGGAAAAAAGTTTCTTAAACTGATAAATAATCACCAGGTTACCCAGGAGCTGGGGATTTTGAGAAGGCACTACTCAAGGGCATGGGTAGAAGGTGAGGTTTGAAGGATATATTGTGTGATTCAGCCACATTGTAGCTTTCCAATCACTATACACAGAGAAGAAAACAACAAAAGACAAATCTAAAATACACACTCTAATCCCACAACACTGAAATACGAAGAGGAAAATATGTGGCAAGGGTTTGGCTCTCGTGTCTGTCTGCTTATTTTGTTTGCCTGGTTTTGTGAGACACTATGCAGGGTATCGTATTGACCCTCAGGCAAAGTCTTTCCTAGTTGGAATACGCAGCAAAAACACCATAAATAAATAATGTGGGTGTTTTTTTGCAGACCTTAAACCATCTGATAACATCTGATTAGAACCTCCAAGTGCTGTATTTAAAGAAAAGGGGGAAAAAATTGCAAGTACGTTGTCACTGAAGGTAATGTGGAGTTCATTTGGAGTCCTCCTTAGGAGAGAGAAGCTCCCCAACAGCAGCAGTTGCTGCGACATGTGCTCTGCAGACAACTCATGGACATAGGGAGTGGAAAAAACGGTGTGCACCTTGGGTCCTCAAGGGGCTCATCTAGGTTCGATGCTTTCCTGACAGGTTATACGGGCTTTTTTTAGTATATTTGGTGCTCTCCTGCTGGGATGTGCAGGCCTCTTCAGGATACACAGTGCCATCCTGGTAGGATAGACAGGCCTTTTCAAGGTATATGGTGCTGTCCTGTTAGGTTCTTTTAGGATCCATGGCTCTTGGCTCCCAGGTTGTATGGGATTTTTAAGGCAATATGGTGTTTATCTGCTGGGTTATATGGAGGGGGTGAGCAGAGCTCTTGTTGCCCAACATCACCCAGATGCAGTGCTACCCAGGGCAGTAACATTAGAGCCACTCCAGGTCCATAACCCCCACCTGCCCCAAAGGTGATATCTGGCTGCTCCAGTCACGGGGCAGGCAGGTGACAGGTGCTGTGGTGGGGAAAATTCAGTGGTTTGGGTTCACAGAATCATGGGATCACCAAGGATGGAAGAGATCTCTGAGGTCATCGAGTCTGACCATTAGCCCAGCACTGCCAAGCCCAGCACTAAACCATGGCCCCCATTAGCCCAGCACTGCCAAGCCCAGCACTAAACCATGGCCCCAAGCACCACATCCACACATTTTTAGAACTCTTCCAGAAACAGGGACTCCACCACTTCCCTGGCAGCCTGTTCCAATGCCTGACCACCTTTTTGGTGAAGAAGTTTTCCCTAATACCCAATTCTAAACCTTTCCCAGAGTAACCTGAGGACATTTCTTCTTGCCCTATAGCTTGTGACCTGGGAGAAGAGACCGACACCCACCCGGCTACACCCTCCTTTCAGGTGGTTGTAGAGAGTGGTGAGGTCCCATCTGAAACTCCTTTTCTCCAGGCTGAACCCTCCCAGCTCATTCCACATGCAAGACCCAGGCTTGCCTGTCACAACAGCGGGGCTGGGAGACATGTGAGCAGCTTTTCCTGGAAATCAGAGCGGGTCAGACAACATCAGGGGCAGGAGGAGCGTTAGGCTGTGCTCACCGCTGTGACAGCTGCCCGTGTGCTCTGCAGGGAAGTCTCCTCCTTGCACCCCGAGCCAACCTCTTGCAGTGGGCTTCACCCACAAATTAGCCGGATCTTTTACTGCTTTTTAATTAGCAATGCACTTGTAAGCAAAGGACGTGGATACCTCCGAACCAGCATAAATAACACATGCAAACAGCAGCAGCTCCTCGGTGCAGTGGGATCAGTATTGAGCCCTCTTTACAACTACATTTTCTTACAGGCACAGGATAACACATTTCTTACTCACGGGGTGGTTAATTACTGCCTGAAAGGAATCGATAGGAACCGGGCAAGCAGTGGAACCCATTAGTTGTGTTTAAAATGAGCCAGTCGATGTGGTTTTCTCAGAATGGATTCTTGGGGGGGGGCGGTATTTACATTTCTAGGTGTTAGGAATTTGCGTCAAAGAAATCTCTGGCACTGATAACAAGCACTTCGTTAACTAATTAAGCTGATAAAGCAGCTCAGTGACTGGTATAGTTCATTGAGAGTTCAGATTTAAGCTGACCAGAAATGCAATTCTCTGAAAAATTTGAGGTGAATCAATCTATTAATAAGGAAAAAACCTTGCTGAAGAAAGCACTTATTTCAGCTGGTACTAAGGGAGTTTTTTTACTTTTAGAGATTTAAAACACTTCTAGAAGGTAAAATTAAGAAAGCACTGCAACCAAGAAAATGTTTGTAATTAAAATATTTCCCCCTTGATTTTATAATCCTGAAACAAAACCCTCAGATTTTATTGAACTTAATTCTTACATGCTCTTTTTAAAATATTTTATTATTATTATTATTTTGGGCTATTCAGGAAAAGCTGACGCATATCTGCACAGCATTTGTGGATAGCTGGATTCCTTTTATTCCTAAAAAAAAGTTTGGTAAAAAAAATAGCACTGCAATTTAGGTGTGTTTGAATAAGAGAGAGGAGTACCTCGTGTTCCTTCCTCCTGAAGGCTCCCTGTGCTTTGTGCTGAGGATATTATTAGGGCATTGCTGTCCTACAGGAAGAATCCCAAAGTGAGCTCAGGGCCTTATGGAGCACCTTTGCAATGGAACACTTTCTTCAAAGTACCTTTCAAGCTCAGAGAAAGGATTGAATTGAGGGGGTGGAGAGGACAAAACCCACCTTGTGGCAGAGCCTCTGACACAGACAAGATGCGCCTCACTTAACACCATACCCCCAAGTTTCCGGGTGCCTCAGATCCATTCCCCCCAGACTCCCTTTATGACTGATGAAGAAAAACAGCCCCTTTTAGGATGAGGTTTTTCTGCCCTAAATTGGGTGATAGATTCAGAAGAAATCCATGCTGGGCTCGTTGACTGTGGAGGCAGCACAGGGTGACCAGTTTTGGTGGAGACACCAGACCTTGAATGGATGACCCCCACTTGTAACACTAATCAGAGAATCATAGAATATCCTGAGTTGGAAGGGACCCATCAGGATCATCAAGTCCTGGCACTGCACAGAACAACCCCAACAATCCCCCCACGTCTGAGAATGTTGCCCACATTCTCCTTGAGCTCTGGCAGCCTTGGTGCTGTGACCACTGCCCTGGGGAGCCTGCTCAGGGCCCAGCCAGCCTTTGGGTGAGGAACCTTTTACTGATACCCAACCTAAAGCTTCCCCTGAGGTTTAATATCTTTGGCCCTGTCCAAGTTTGCTGCCAAATAGAAACGCCCACGGTTGGCTTTACCAGAGAAATTCCTCGCACTGAGCTCAGTGGGGATCACACTTGGGAAAAGCCAAATTCATCCAGTCTGGGATGCCCATGGGAGCGGGATATGATCCTCAATGTCTTCAGTGCTGCCAATTCTGCAGGTCAGGCGATGCAGGCAGGCAGCACTCTGCCTAATCTTATTGGGTTCCCTGGAAATTTATGGTGCCACAGTGTAAGAGCCCATTTCTACTGTCCTTAGAGATGCAAGGGCTGATTCCATAGAGAAACCACAAACTGGGCGCTGCTCTTTGAGAGAAATTTGGTTATTTCACCCAAGTGACACACAGAACCCGGGGCAGGAGGAAAGGGAGTGTCATTCATCATCTCCTCTCAGCACCAGGGAGGAGTTTGGGGATGGAAGAGGAAGAGCACAGCCAAACTGCAGGTGAGGTTATGATGTCTGCTGTGCTCTTCTCCCTGCTGGAGACCAGGAGCAGCAGACAGAGCTGATGTTTGAATCCCATCCCCTCTGCTTGCTCAAGCCTTTTATCTGGGAATGCCTTCAAAAGGCTCATCACCTCTGGATGAGTTAGAGTCTATAAGCTAGAAAAACATCCAGACATGATTTAAAGGCTTCACGTGCAGGTTGTAAGGAAGCACTTTCACTGGTTAATCACTCGTGCTGTTAAAAACTGTGCCTTATTTCTGCTTCCAATTTTTCTGGCTCCACCTCTCACCCTCTGGTCACTGCCCGGGAAGGTTACAGAGCTGCTTGTTTTCAAAAGTCTGTTCCCTACACAGTAATTGGCAGACATATAAATATTAAGATATTCACTGCCTTTTAATTTTCTCTTGGATAAGCCAAGTGGACCAAACTACTTTATTCTTTACTCCTCTTATGGAACCAATGGCTGCTTCCAAACAGCTTCAGCAGCCTGGATTTGGTCTTCTCCCATGGGCTAGAGACACATTTAGCTCTCTTACAGGCTGTCTGATGACTGGAGTCCATGGGTCTTCTACATCAATAAAAATCTTGATCCTCAAGTAGGATGAGGGACATCCAGAAACTTCAGGGGTTTCATTTATAAGGTCAACAAATGAAGCAGAAGATCCCAGGTCAGGAGCCATTTTCCAGCTTGTCCATCTTGACTGGAAGATCCCAAGTACAGCAGACTTTGAGACCCACTGTGGTTTATGTTCTTCTTCAGGTTTCACAATGCAACCTCAGTTCCAGACCATCCAGAAACCTCTTCCGTGGTACCAAGACAACCTGTTAAGCCAGCACTGCCTTGGTGTCTTGTCCCAGGAAGCCCCAAAAGCATTTTCCACAGGCGTGTGAGATGGGTGATTTGCAACCACAGACAAGGCTCATGATGCGATGTGAAAGCAAGAGCTGACTTGTGAAAGCTGGCATGGGGTTGAAAATCCTGGCTTGTCCCAGCCCACCAGAGAGGCAGCTGTGGTTCTGTGCTGCTCTGCACTGAACCCTGTAGCAGATGGCTAAGAAGGCACTGTCTGGCTGCCCTTGGTTTGAACAACCTCCCAAAGTGTTTTCCTCTGTCGTTCCCTCAATGGCTGCACAATCAGTGCTGCCCTAGCAGGTGGTGGGTTGGTAAACAGAGCACTTGGACATTGCCTAGTGATGCCCTGGCACATGCTCCAGAGCTCTGCTCTTTGTACAAATATCTTGTTTTCCTCTTATTTTAAAGAGTAAAGAAATACTTCAGCCCCTGTTTTGCAACAGTGACCAAAGGGACACGCAAACCCTTTGGTGCATTGCTGCTTCTGTGGGGTTTGTGCCCCTGCACAGTCACAGGGAGTGCCTAGACAACAAATTTCTGTGCTCTGGTAAGTTGATTCTTGAAGGATGTGAGATAATGAGTGTCTTTTTTAACAGGAATCCCAGACGCTCCTCAAACATTTGTTCTAGGACTCAAAGGTCAATGTGGAGCCCAGGTGGGAGGGAATCTCCTCTCTGCACTGGAGAAGGGAAACCAAGGGCCAAGGAAAGGAATAGGAACAAAGCAGTGGTGAGGTTCCACCTGACCATCCCTTCCTGCAGAGATGGTCCATAGGGACTGACCTTACATGCCTGGTGGCATCTGAGAAACACCATCTCTGACTTGGCCTAAAAGGGATGAAACAAATGAATCCAGGACTCACCCAATCTGCACAGTCCTGGGACAGGCTCACATCCAAACTCATCCCTTCCCAGATTGGGGTGTGGGCTGAGGTACAGGATTCTGGTTTGAGCTGCTCTCAAGCAAAGACGTCAGGCGTGCTGGCTAAAGGCTTTCCTTTTTTACTGCAATGCCGCCGCCTGCCAAATCAGCTGAGCTGGGAAAACAATCTATAATTGACTACAGAGGCATGAGGTTATAATGATTTACTCTTTTTCTGAAGCATGCACATAACCTCTGCCAATTTAGCCAAAAGTTAGGAAGATTTTTAATGACAAAACATCCAGAGGAGGAGGCACTTGGGTGGGGTGGAGGGAATTGTGACTGCGGATTACCAGTCTGAGTTGCAAGTCATGGGACTTTGGGGACTAATGATGAAAAGAGAGAAGGTACAGTGAATAGATTTGCTCACAGATAAGCATGAAGCTTCCCAGTTGAAAATGAGAGGCAGCCTGGCACAGACTGGAGCTGGTAAAGTGGGGTTTTCCTGCTGGGTTGAAGGTATGGTGCTGCATTCCCTCTTTCCTTCCCAGCACCCAGCACCTACACAGCACACTGTGGTTCAGGGCAGGCAGAAACAGAGCTAGTAATGAGCATCTGTCTTCTCCCATGGGAAATCTGATGGCTGAGTCTTGGGATGGTGTCAGGGCAAGCTCTGCATTGGGATGAGACCAGCTGGCCCCAAGGAGCAGTGCCAACACAGCAGCAGCCATATGGAGCTTCTTATTAATGGGACAAGAGAATGACTCTTCTCCACACAACCCAGAGAAGTGAAGTACCCTGGAGTGAGTATTCCCATGTTGAACACAGATAGAGGCCCAAGGAAGTGACTTACAAGTGGTAACACACATGCCATTACCAGGGAGGACACAAAGGTGTTCCCTTCCTTCCATCCTTCCTGCTCTCATCTCCCTCACTCCCAGCTCTGCTGTCCTACCTCTTCCCTTGTGGCTGCTGAACCCCACTGTGAGCAGCTTCAGAGAGAAAATGAACTTTGACCGTGAAAAAAACCACAAGAATAGTTTTCTCCCCAGTTTCAAGAGCTGAACTGGCTCAGCCAAACCTCGAAGAGTGGCCGTGCCATGAAGAAAAGGTCTATGCTGTCTGATGTGAGCTGTGGCAGATGATCAAATCATGGAGATTTGCTGTTGGCAGCATCTCAGGGCAGGGAGGGAAGAAGTCAGAGAGCCTGTGGGTCTCTCTTACAAGAGTCTGGTTTATACTTCTTCATAGAATCACAGAATTTTTGGGGTTAGAAGGGACCTCAAAGATCATGTAGTTCCAACCCCCTGCCATGCTTCCTTGGATGCTGTTGCTGAAGAATATTGAAAAAAAAGCAGCTGAGGACCTTTGCTATAAAAACCCAAACAGATCCCTGAGTCTCTTCGTGCAGTAAGTGCGAGAGACAACCTGCCAACTCTAATGCCTCTCAGATCCCACTCTGCTGAACAGCCATGAAATCGATGGTCTTAGCTGGGTATTGATTGGGCCCAGTGGGTGTAAATCTGACCTTGACCCTCTTTAATCTTGATGGATTAGCCACAACTTCATCAGCAGAGAGCACAGGCTCCGAGGGTGGGCTTTGGGACCCTGGGTTTGACAGCGCGGGCCGCGTTCTGCGCTTTTCAGATCCAGCTGCACTGAGATCATAAATCACAGCTTTGCACTTTCAATGTTCACAGGCTGCATCTGTATATCTATAGATGTAATAAGAAAAATATATAACAACTATTGCCATATATTCAGACTGGGGTGCATGAAAAAGGAGTGATGCCAGCTTCTGGCCCTTCCACATTAAAAAAGCCACAGAAGAGGGATAGATTGAACACAGGTGCAGGATCCTGACAGCATGCAAAGTTGTGAGGGGAGTCCTGTGCCTCTGTTGAATCACCACACTCCCCACTTGGCCATGGCAGTCTTTGCTGCCTCTGGCAGAGCCAGAGGAGACGTAGAGAGCTGACGCACCGTGCAGGGGAAGGGGAAACGTCTGATGTCTCGTTCAGCTCCTGTAGTCAGGCCAAGCTTAAAAAAAGAGAAAGAAAGAAAGCAAGCCAGCTACTCTGCTCAACATAGGGAGCCCCCTGTCTCAGCTCTCTTGGCTCTGCATGTGTTTCACTCCACCTCCCGTGTTTACTATCATGTTGGGCACAAATATACTTGTTGCTAGGAGGGGTCCCAGACAAGATTAGTTATCTGAAGAGCCAAAGCACATCAGGTTTGATGCAGAGGTTATTTCAACTAGGGCTGATGGGAGTGAGGACTCGGCACCAGATCCACGTGGAGGAGTCAGGCTCTGAGGAGTGCAGTGTCAGTGAAGCTTGCAGCCTGTGTCCCTGCAGATCCCATGTGGATTTCAGCAAGACTTGGTCCCCTGATGCCAATCATTGCAGAGGTCAGATGGGCAGCGAGGAGAATTCCAAGTTAGCCATGAGGAAACAGCCTTGGGGAACTTTCCAAAGGCCACAACTGCAGGGCACAGGAATGTCTAGTCCATGTGGAACAGCCTTGCTCCACGGAGGGCATCAGCAGCAGAGGAGTGAACTGCCTGGCCACAGCTGGTGTCCCTCGGGTCCCCACACATCGAGCTCATTTCCCTCTCCCAGTACTGCCCTCCAGGCTTGCTCGGGGATCTCTGCATGGTTTGATGCCATCAGTCCTGCCATGTGTCAGGCACATCTGGCTGTACAGGCAGCCTGCCAGGGAACTGGGACTGCACAGCTCTGGTTTTCATGGGAGCACAGAGGGCTTTGAATGCTCAGTTTCACACGAGCCTAGACATGGCCTCTTGGACCACTGGCAAATGCTTTGGGGGCAGTGCTCTGTATAATGACAGCCTGATCCTATCTGTGCTGATGTGGGAAGGATTTAGGTCTCAGCTGGACAGAAATAATACCCTTGACAGTAGGTTCAGGGGAAAAGCACACAGAAGGGAAAGTAGGCAGCATGTTGCCTCTTCATTATTTCATGAAACAAAATTTATATCATACCCCAGAGGGGGTTAAAGCCCTTATGGAACACATTTGCTCAAGACTGCATGGGCTTCTGGCTACATACAGAGCAATCTGGGCTCATGGGGAGTGTAACTCTGCTCTGGCACAACAGCTTGGTCTTGGCTTTCACAGGTGCCCAGCCGAATGATGTGAGATGGTCCTCGCCTGGTGTTGTGCTCCCCAGCTGCAGAAGCTTTGAATTTCGAAGGCTACAGAAATTCCAGTCTCTGTTCCGACCGTGTTTGTTTTCTTTGGGTCCTCCCCTCCCTAACTAATTAGCTGTTGTGCTTATTGGAAATAGGAGACACATTCTTGACAGAGGTGGAAGCCCTGTGTTTAATGGAGCCCTTCGAGAAGGTTGGACCAGGAGCATTGCTTGAACAAACGAGCCTCACGCTGCACCATAATCTTCAGACTTAACCAAACCGCGGGTTCCTGGTGGCGGTGGGGACTGTGACATGTGCAATTTGCATCAGAGCTGCACTAAATAATCGTTTGGAGGCTGACGAACACAGAAGAGGTTCAGCTCTTACCAGGTTTGATTGCAGAAGCGCTCACAGGAAAAAAATTATTAAGCATCTCCACGAGCAAAACTCTTTGTCTTCTTCAGTGCAATTGCTACTTTCATTTGTCTTTAATAACATGGTGTTTGCTCACTCTCAGACAGGCGTTTTGCAAGGTTGTTCAGACCCGACGCTAATTTGCTCAGGCGCTCGGCTCTCCCAGAGCGATCGCTGAAACTCCTGGTACACACAGTACTTTTCTTGAATGTTAAAGCATTTAAAGCTTTTCTTTCTTCCTTTTTTTTTTTTCTTTTTCCCCTCCCTCATCCGTGCCTTGAGTAAGTATTTACATCTAGTCAGAGAGAGCATATAAACAAGTTAATGTTTCGACTGGGGAATGTTTTACACCTCATTACGCAGGTGGAAATGGGAAGTGGGTAGAGCAGGGCCAGGTTATTTCCAGTAGGTCATTTTCTTGTTCTGGACAGCCCTTATTTTAGGCCAGCCCTGCCCCGCAGAGGTATTTGCAACCACACCACTGACTCTTGCCTATTCCTGGGGGCTGCTTCCGACTCTACATCGCACAAAGCCCAGAGCTATTTTTAACCCACTTTTGGCCACAGAACAACAAAAAAAAAGTGCTCTCCATGCACAGCCTCTCAGAGGGGCACCAGCTTGGAAGTGCCACCAGAGAAAATGTCCCAGGTGGGTCAAGGACCTGCCTGACCTGAGATTGCTCATGGTACAACCAAGATTCATCTGAGATTTGCAGTCTCAGCATACAAAGGAGAAAGGCATCCAGTGTCATCTCCCTGGGCATCAGCCCTTTAAACATCAGGGGATGGTGTGCAGCTGCAGATCAGGCCTTGGGCTGTTGTTCCTTTTTGGCCAGAGGATACAAGGCTGCTTCTGAGTGGTGGATCTGTGGTGTGGGTTGTGGCTGCCCTAAAAGCAGGTCTCCTTCTTCCTGCCTTGCTCTGAATGACAAGAAAGCCTCAAGCCAGAAGGGATCATTGAATTTTGTCCTCCAAGCTTCAGGATACAGCAGTTCACATCTCTTTGAGGCACAGCACCTGGGAACTGATAGCAGCACCAGAAAATGCTCTGCCTGGATCCCAGGAAATGGAACGTGGTCCCCTTCCAAGAGTGGTTTATTATCTTCGCAGTCATGGAGAAAACACAAATCCTTCTTCCCAACTGGAGTTTGTCGGCCCATGCCCTCCAGCAGCAGTTCTTTCTACACCTTCTCTGACAGATTAAAGACACATTTCATACCTGGGTTTTTTTGTTTGTTTTATTCAAGGAAAGGTACTTATGATCTATAACTTGCTCTCAGTCTTCCTCCCGATAAGCTAAACAGCTCGAGCTGTGTAAGTCTCTCACAAGCCATTTCTTCCAGCCCTTGTATCAGTTTTTGTGGCTGTTTTTGGCACTTCCCTCAATTTTTCAACATCCTTCTGAAAACGTGGGCATCAGAGCAGTACTCTGTGTTCCAGCAGCGGGCTCGGCAGCTCAGACACTGTCTAATCAGCAGGACCATTTCCAGTGTCAGTGCCTCGGAGGAGGGAGAGGCGGAGGCAGGAGGAATCCTTGGCAGCAAACTGAGCTTCATCAAGGCCCTCTGCTTTGGGATTCACACTCTTTTCCCAGCTATAGACACCAGCTTCTGTCAGAGCACATCTGTTTTCACAAAGTGTCTCCTCAAAGTGCAAGAAGATCTCCTCTTGTACCCTTTGGGACTCCTGATTGGGCTGCCCTGGGCTTCGGCAGGTTTTACTTTTGCTTCTGCATTGTGCAAATATGTATATGGAAGGCCTGACAGTCACATTTCACAAGTCCTAAAAATCAACATTCTGGCCTCATCCATCTCTCCTCTCCCTCCAGGCTCTGTGAGAGGTAAGCCTGAACAACCCTGAGTCTCAGGACTCCAGCCCCAGGCAAGTTTCTGCCTGTCTGTATGGAGGCTGCACAGCTCACAGCCGAACACAAAGTTATTTATAGCAATTCCCATGTCCTCAGCAGCTCTTTCTTTCGAGGACGGTGCCACCGTTGCTTTACTGCCCCTGTAACCACGCCAGGGCTGAGCTCTCACACCAGTTTCAAGCAACCCAGGCAACCCAGGAACAGATGACTGTGCGGCTGTTGGCATCCCTGTGCCCGTCAGGGAGGCAGGGAGTGCAAAGGTGCCAGTGCTAAGCCATCTGCAGCGACAGCCTCTCTGTTTCTTGCTGCTCAAACAGGGCTTCTCATCACAGATGGACAAAATCACAAGCCCCCTCTGCTTTGCTTTTGGCCTCGCTGCACTTCTCCAGCTTCTCCCAAAGTCTCGTATTCACACCCAGGAGCCAATCCCTCCACCAGGACTCCGGGTGAAAGAGATGTCCTTGATAAATGCTCTTCTTATTCCCTGGATCTGTGTCTTCCAGTGCAAGAAAATCAGCCTCTCCACAGTGCTACATATTTAATCAGTGCATGAAAAGGCAACTCATCCAGAAGGACAAGCAGACAAGTTCCTCCCAACACTTTGCTCGTGGCTGCATCCACAGGCAAGGCTGCCCAGCTTTGCAAAGCAATAGATCACCCCAGCAAAGCATGTGAAGTAATGTCCTTTTACAAGAGTCAGGCTTTTCCAGCACTTTCCTAGAATGGAAAACACTTTCAAATATAGTTTCCTGAACACCACCCTATTCATTAGCAAAGTCATGGATCACCTTCTGCTGCCCACCATCAGGCAGCCACTTTTCCATACAAGCTTTTTCTTTTTTCACAGTGGTCTTATTCTTTCAGTGCTGAAATAGGGCATAAAATAGCATGTTTTGGAATAAGTTCCCTTCCCAGTTATGTGAATGTAAACTTCAGGTTTCTCTCCCTTGATGCCTTTGCTATTCAGTCTGTGTTTCCAGTGGAGCAACCAAACAGAGAAGGGACTCTCAGCCCAAGGCCTGCATGAAATGAAAGCTGTTGCTGAGACCTGTCAGGAGAGCCACACACATCCAGAGATTGCTAATCATGGAACAAGTGACGGAATACATCAGATTCAGCATGGTCACCAAAGGAAACATTGAATAAATAGACCAAAACTGGAAAAGTCTTTGGGAGTTAATCCAGATCTCAGTGCAGGTTTGGTATACATATCTGTGAGTGAAGGCTCTACCCCTTGGAGCAATGGGAAATTTCCTTTTTTCCTCCCATTTTCTCCATCTTCATGAAGCTGAGAAATTTGTCCCCAGTGCTTGGTACCCACAGGTGCTCTGGGAACAATAGCGACGTGGGCTGGATTCAAGAGATACCCAGAAGAGGCATCACTCATCACTGCTAGACATTTTTATGGACCTTCTCAACTTATCCCTCGAGTGTCTAACAAATATTAACATACAAATCCTCACACTTCCTTCCTCTAAGAGGCTGTTACTGCCTAGACTTTAAAAGTAAGGAAGCCAAGGCCGAGAGGTAAATAGACTGGCCAAGATCACATAGGAAATGTGTGATCTTTGTGGTCTGGACACTCCTGACCAACAAAAGCTTAACCTGGCATCTTGCCCGTGGCAAGAAAGCGGAAAGGTTTGAGTCACTCTTTTAAAGGAGAGTTTCCACCCTCTCACTGGAGGAGCAGCTTTACTGGCCCATGCATGGAGCAGCACGTGGCTGCTGTGTCACCATCTCTGTGGAGGATGGTGGGACGTGGACCCCACAGGCACATGACAAGATGAGATTTCTCCCCACAAAGGCAGCCCAGAGCAGTGTCCTTAGCAGGCTGATGGAGAGTCCTGCACTTCTATTTTATTTTTATTAGAACTATTATAAAGGCAGGTGCCTGTGTCCCTCCCTATCCAGCTGGAAATAGTTCAAGGGCAACCCATAAACCTCTCTACAATGGCTTGGCTTTGTTTAAAACTGGCACTGGTTTAAAGTTCAATATTTCAGGCTCTGCTTCAGCTTCTTCCCTCAGATGGCAGTGAAAATGGCAGCACTTGGAGGAATTACTGTCTGGAGCACCAACTGGGGTTGTATGATTTTCATTAGCACTAACGAGCATCAAACAGCCAACGTCCTGCGTAGGAAAATGACTGTGTCTCCAAGTATTCATCCCAAATCAGCCTACTAGGGGAACAAGGGGCTCTGCAGCCTTGGCCTTCTCAGCTCTGCAAAGGGACTGAACTCTCCCAGGGTTTTCCTTCTCCTGGTCTGTTTTGGTGATGGTGACATTTGATAACAAGCCTGTGTACAATTTGGAGTCTGCTTTCCCAGTTCCCCCAGTCATGTCAGAAATCTGTTTAGTTTTTTTCGTTTAAGTAAACCCAGGGATCCTGAAGCTGTAAACCATGTGCAACATATCTCTGTGGTATTTAAGATGATTTTATGAGTCTCTCATCCCTGCAAGGAACACTGAGAAAGTGAAAAGCACCACACAACCCAGACCTAGGCAGTGCAGCCAGCCAGGAAAAGTGCCCCACATATCTTGGTTTTTAAAAAAAAACCTTGATGGAGATACGTTTCCCTCCAGTTAAACTCAAGATGTTGTGGAGCCTTAACATTTTGGTGTGGTTCAAAGCTTCTGGGAAAAGGAAAGCAGCAACTGGCCCCCGAATTGGCTTCTGGTGAAGCTGGGGAGATGACAGGATACTTAATTTAAACACCCAGCACTGGGCAGGGCCCCAGTGAAGCAGCAGGGGCTGCTGCTCTGCCCCTGGCCATGCCCATGTCTGCTCCTCCAACCTCCAGAGGAAGGGCTGGGTGCTGCCCCTGCCCCACAGCTGAGACAAGGATGCTCGGCTGACCCTACAGCTCCCAGCCATCTGCCACCCTGCTCCTGCAAAGAAAAGCCTCTCCCTGTCCTATGGATCAAAGTCCTTGGGGAGCCACTCACTGCCTGCAGCTTGGCTGGCATTTCCCCCATTGCAGGTGGAGGTACTAAGGAGACAACAGGATCAAGCAGGAGGGAAAGGGAGATGGGTTCATCTTCTGACCAACAGGCTTGTTCCACATATCTTGCCCGCTCTGCTACGTGCACTCAGGGGCCCCAGAAACTTATTAATTGAGCTGACTTGAGTGAATGTATCACTGCACATCAGTGAAAATCAAAGAACTGCTGAACACATACCCATGTGAGGGCTCGCCCTGCTTTGTGGTCAGCAGCCGTGGCAGAAATGCCCTCTGGTGCTGCTGCCCGTCCTTGGCATCACCATCAGCCCGTGCCTCACCCTCAGGATGAGGGGTGATTCCTGGTCTCCACTGCACTCCATCTGCACTAGACCTCAAAATACAGCCTGCTGAGCTCTGGGGGGCTGGGGTGGTTCCTGTTGGCAGCTCATCCCTGCCAGCAGCTGCTGCTGGAGGTGTTCCCTGGCAGGGGGAACTGGTTCCCAGTTGTAGCTCATGCTGGAGTCCCGAGGGACGAAGCCACTGCACCTTCCAGAGCAGCCTGGTAGCTGCTGGCATGTTTTATTCTTTCTGTAGCCAAGCGAGCAAGAGGCAATAAATAACATCTCCATCCAGGGAAAAGGCAGATCTTATGTGCAGTGGGGGAATCCAGCCACGGCAGTGAGTAGGACCAGCTCCTGGGGAGAGAGTGGAGAGGTGAATAATAACACATAGATCTTTGCTAAATGGCAGCCAGGAGAGGCAGGACTTGAATCGAGATGTTTTTCAAGAGCATGTCCTAAAATGAATATTTAGTGACAGGCCAAGGGGACAGCAGTCAAGAAACTGATGTTTTTTCAATCTGTCTTCGTCTGAAAAATAAAGTCTGTGTAGATATACTGGAAGTGATAAATGCCAAGTGAGGAAATGCCTGAAGAGTCTGTCCACTGGCAAAGCTGCCAGGGTGGAAACAATAAGTTTGCCTCTGTGGTGAGTGGCAGGGCATGGCTTATCACAGGGCTTTAATCAGTCATGTTAAAGCAATACCAAAGAGACACTCAAAGAGCAGAGTACCAGGATCTAAACTTCCTGCAAGATCTTCCCTGCAAGAAAAATTGGTAGTTTCAGGTACTGAATGAAGCTGAGGGATGGATACAGGGCAGACTCCAGGGTCTTGCGAGGAGGGAGCAGGATGTTGGCTTTGCTGTCAAAGTATCCTGATTTCCAGCTGTGCTTCCAACTTTTACATGCCCTTGGACTGTTTGCTCCAATTCCTCACCCTGTTTTCCACATGTATAATGAGGATGATGGTGCCACCTCCCCAAGCTCTGCAGAAACAGGGCCTTTGCTGTGTAGAGACACACTCTGTGTGGGGCAGAAGAAATGCTGCTCTGTCCTCTGTACACACTGAGGGTTCCCTTGGAGGAGGCAAAACCATGAAGCAGCAGTCATGGAATGGAGAGAAATCTAATAGAACACATTTTTATGACAAGTATTTGACTTCTAGAAGCCATCGAGGATATTTAATGACGGATTGAACGTGTCCTCTGTCTCACGCTGATCAAAAAACCTGAAAAAGCTCTAATCAACTGCTTGTGAGCACTTTTTTCCTACTGTAAAAATGAAATTTAATTAAAAATGGAGAGTGAGAGACTCAGCTGACTCAGTGGGACTTTGGCCCCTGCCTTGCAGAGCACTTGAGGACATGCTTTAAGTCCCAGCTGATGGCTCTGGAGAATCAGTTACTGGCTGGCTCCAAAATGGAATCCCCACTACGTTTAAAGGTTGTGCTGTTGGGGGACGGATTTAAGCACATACTTAATATTAATCATGTGCTGAGCATCCTATTAATTGAGGGTTTTTCTGAGAAGGTGCTGGTGTTACTGTTTCTCCTTGGAGCCTATCCCTGTGCACATGTGAGCAGACACATCACAGCAGTCTGGAGAAGCAAAGCATTTTGAAATGCTTTCCCAGGCAGTAAACTGGGGACAAACTTATTTGGTTTGAACATTTTGGCACTGCTTCCTTTTTCCTCTGCTTTTCACTTCGAGCAATATCGGTATCAAGGTGCTTGTGGGCTCAGCTCTCCAGTCCCTGGGCAAAGTAAGTGTGTAAGTGGACAAAGCAATAGCCCAGAGCAGAGTTGGGCCCAGCAGATCTTCGTGCATCTGTAGCTGTGCTGCTTCTGGAGACAGGATGGGCCCAACCTGTTCCCAAGTATCCCAAAGCACCAGCCCTGGGACGACAGTGAGAGATCTGTGTTCATTCTGGTGCTGGAAAACCCCTTCCTGGATGTTCAATGGCTCATGCATGTCAGAGAGGACATCCAACTGCAAAGGAGGAGATAAATGGAATTAGTAACTTGGACTCAACCCCATGAGCAAAGGACCAGCTGTTGTGGCAGAGGAGACCACTAGGAACCTACAGCAGGACAGATACCCTGTGGGACAGATGGTAAAGGCTGCCAACAGCCTGCAAGAATTTCTCCCCAGGGTGGAGGTACTGATGCCCTGAAGGGTAATTTAGTCCACTCTCTTGTCCTGGCAGGATTTCAATGCAGCCCTTGACTGAGTGTCAAAGATGAGTTTAAATCCTCTTTATTCTGCAGGTACCAGTGGCTCTGGGACCTAAGGTGGATACCAGCCTGAATTTAAGGGATCTAATTAGAAAATCAGACCACCTATCTCATGCTGTCTGCCTGCCCAGCCTGGTACTGCTCCCCTCAGGACCTGTGTTGCTCCTGAGCTCAACACTCAGATCCGAAACCCATCACCACTGCCTGTTCTTTGAGGGACACAGAAAGGACCTGCTTGATGGGGAATGTTATAATTAACGCTGTCTGTGCACTGCTGAAATGTTAACGCTTCTATTAACACACTCTTTGACTCGCTTTTAACACCACAGGTGGCTTTTCAAGAGCTCAGGCTTGATTTAAATCACATCCACTGCTTATTGCTTTAATTATGGAAATGGACAGAGCAAGGGAGCATGTTTCTGGGCACAGACTCCCATGAAAAGCATGAAGGAAGGCAAAGTGGCATGATTTTACTTTCAGAATAGATACATGGCAATCAGGAAGAGGCCTGGGCATAGATGACTCCCCACAGCCTGGCTCAGATCTTCCCCAAAGATTTACCACGGTCATAAAGGGAATTCACAACTCAGTTTTTAACAGCAGTGTACCTGTGGTGGAGCTGGGAGGAGAAATACAGAAACAGCCTCACCCTTCAGCTCAGAGCAGGGGGCTGTGACCCAGCTCTGGCCCCAGTATTGATGACAAAACCTGGATCCCACTAGGTTGGAAAGCCAACGAGCTGCAGGACCTCAGCTCCAGCCTCCAGACACGAGCAGGAGCCTCCTCTGGGTCCACCTGCAGGGAGAAAACTGGTCCCAAAACCCAGGCAGGAGGAAACCTGTCCCCTGCAGTGTCACCAATCCCTCACCTTCCCTCTCATCTACACACAGTGCTGGAACTGCAGGGAAGGCAGTTCAGTGTGGAAGGGCAGAGCGCGGCTCACAGAGTTCTCCCTCCCTTCTACCCCCACCCAATGAGGAGGGAAGAGGAGATGGTCTCACTCTGCACCTGCTGCCATGAAGGAAGGTGCAGGGGTGTCTTCTTCCCTTCCCATGCCCAGCATTCACCTTCCCTGCAGGGTCTCTTCCCTTTGCAAGGTCTGAGGCTGGAGCAGGTAAGGTGAGTGCAAGCCCAGAGCAAACCCCTCCGTGTTCAGGAGGGGAGCAGGACCCCTGTGCACACCCACAGATGTGTCTGGGCTCAGCCTGGGCAGCCAGGGGACTGCAGAGAGAGGCTGGAAGGTGGGATACCCCCGTGTGGCCATCACCACCTCTAACCCCACCATTCCAGTGCCACAGGATGTGATTTTCCTACTCCTCAGTGTCCGTGGGGTTGCATCCATCCCTTGGTTTCCATCACACAGCCTCTGACATCGCCCTACATATCTGCCACCTCCTGCTCCAGAGGCATTTCACAGCTTCTCCAGAGCCTTCCCCAGCACATTCCCTTCCATCCCCCCTCCCCTTCACTCTTGCAGGAGCGCTGGCCTTTGAGGGAAAGCCTTTCCCCCCTGTTTTTATCTGCATACCATTCGTGGCACTCAGCCCTTGTGCTGTCATGCAAAACTGTGAGGAATGAACCGGGTGATAAAGCAGTCGGAGCCAAAGCCTGGAGGCCACGAATCCCCTGGTTATATTTTGGAGCCATAAATTACACCCTTCAGTCACGGGTTAAGCAGGTCATTAAAAAGCAAAAGCAAAAGCCAAAGCACTGGAAAAAAATAGTTCTAAAAAGCAGCCCCCCTTCAGCTCCCTCCTCCCTCACTGCAAGGGACCTAAATCACAGCCCCCTTACCTGCTGGGATGTGGTCCTTTATGCCAGGTATTTCTGGCGTGGCCTCAGCTGTGGCTGTAAATCTTTATTACTCTGGCTGAGCTGACACCTTGCCAGAAAAGTTTTTTGTGGGATAAACCGAGTGACCCCCGGGGTGGGAATGTGGGGTGGGAGGCTGGTGATGGAATGGCAGGGGCTGCTTGGGGTGCACTTGCTCCAGGTGGAAAATATCTGTGTGGTCCCAGGTCCAGCTCCATTCGTCCCTTCCAAAGTAAGGAAGTGCCAGACTCAGGAAAGTACCGTGCCCTGAGCACAGAGGTGGGAGGAAGAGGTGATGAGCAGGTCCTCAGAGTTGACACATGTAAGGACCAGAAAAGGCTGGTCCCGGGGTACAGCCTGGTACTTTCCAGTGGGTTAGAGCTGATAAATCATTTTGACAAAATAATTAAAGCATGTATGTGCTGTGATTTATAACACTGCCTCTCCCTGTAATACCCTAGACCATAGTGCCAGCGGATACAGCAATGTACAAAACCAAGTGAAAACCAGCTGGAAGTACAGCTGAAAAGGCTCTTCTTGCCCTCACAATGGGAAGCCCTGAACGCAGAAAGACTCGAGATTAAAGGTGCTTCTTGGAACCAACACTGCTGTAGGCTGAGTGACTCCACTTCAGCTGAGGTCTGCTGGGATCAGTCCTCATCGTGAGTCAAAAATTTGGGCTTGTTTGCCTGACTGTATACTCCGAGCTACTCAAGTGGGAGTCATGAGGAAGACACAATAAAAACTGAAGGCACAAACAGCCACCTTCTTAAAACCAACACGGCATTAAACTAGAGAGAAATCCTGTGTCAGAGGCAATTACACAAATGCATGTATGGATTGGGAGCTGGGCCTGACCTACAGCTCTCAGTGATGGACAGACATTGTTATTAAAGCTCATCAGACCAGACCCTGTGCTGTGGAGGCCAGCTGAAAACATCAGAAAGATATTTACTGTTTGACTTTGCTCCATACAGTCATAAAAGGGAGAAATAAAATAACTCAGTATCAGGCCAGTCCTTGGGGTGGAAGAAGAGTGTTGGCACTGGGGGTTTAACCAGGGGGTGATCCAGAGAGCCTGGACAGAAGGGAATGGCTCTTGTTCATCTGCAGCACGTGGTCTCCATGAGGCTTTATTTTTACTGTGGCTAGTCCAAAAATTAAAAATCCAAAATTACTGTAAGGGTCTATTCTATTGGGGAAGAAAGAGACACGGGGGATTTACACAAACTCTCAGATCTTTTCTAAGAGAAAAACATGTCATTTCTCAATAGCTTCATCTAAGCCACCCTTTGAGGACACACCTCATGCACTTGGAGATCCTGGCCCTGTGAGCAGACAAGGAAAGGATGGGAATGATGCATTAGTGGTCCCACCTGGGCTGTGCCTGTACTTTCCTTTCCAAGGAAGGAAGAGGAGAGCAGGAGGAGAGGGGAAGGGGGACTCAGGACACATCCAGATGACCACCACATGCCATATCAGCCATGCAGGCAGAACAGCTCAATGAATGAGGAGCTATTTAAAGAGGGAAATGAGACAGTTTGGCTCTGATTTATTAGACTGACCCAAATAACAGCAGAAGACTGGGTTTGGAGCTTGCTTTTAAAAGTTTCTCCTTTTTTTTTTTTTCTCTAGACTTGATCATTTCTGTAACACACACACATTCATTTCCCTCTCCCCTTCCAAATCATCTGCCAGTGAGTGACATTTCAGTGGAGTGCCATCTTACTGGTATATAAATGAAGCTTTTCTACATTCTTGGAAGGGGTGGTCGTCTGCTGAGATTCTTGAAATTCAAGTCGAAGATGAAAAAAATTTATTTTTGTTAAACCTGCAAAACTCGAGGGGTTTTTTTTTTTCCTAACAGATGCTCTATGCAAATGTTGAAATAAGTGTATTAATATCAAGCTCAGCCATCTGCTTAAATAATTTCTCATGGGGGAAAAAAAAAATTGCAGCAAGAGTAACGTGACAAATTAAAGCTGGGTAGCAGATTTCAACAGGGTATGTCCCCACCAGGTTACATGGACTAATGGATGAGGCAGGGCATGGAGCAGCCCCATGGCCAGCAGAGCTGGTGGCTTTCCAGCATTGTACCTTGGAAGATCCCCCTCTATCCCATCAGTTTTAACCCCTGCAAGGACAGGATGCTGCTGCTCAGTTTCCCAGAGCACAAAGGGCCTGATCCAGCACCCAAAGACAGTGAGCTCAGCTCTGCATCCCAGACTCCTGTTGGAGCTGATGAGGAGATACAGGCACTCAGAGGATGTGAATCATCTGCCCTGCTTTGGGATGAGCTGAATCTTGCCCTGGGCCCGTGGGGAAGGAGTGGGGGAGGTTACAGGGCAAGGGAGGGGCCTCCCAAATAACCGAACCTTGCTGTTCCGTGGGAGGGAGGAGGTCAGACCCGAGTGGGCACCGCACAGTGCCCTGGAGGCAGCGAGGTCAAACCCTCTCCGAGGGCAATGCTGGAAGCTGTGCTGCCTTTCCCTGATTCAGGGCCCTGCGTTCCCTTAGGGAACCTCCATCCTCAAGTGGGGCATGGCAGTGATCAATCCATAACCTCCCTGTTTGCTCCCCAAACCTGTTGGGTCCCCACCACCATCTGCCCACGGGTGTTGAGCAACACTGGAGACCAGACCTGCCTGGGGGGAGGGTGACATGGCACTGCCCATGCAATCAGTGCCAAGCAAAGCTCCAGCAGGGCAAAGACTCATTAAAGCCAATCATCCAGCCTTTCCACCTCCCAGGAAGTGTAGCTGCTGCTGGAGCTCTCTGAATGCTCCCAGGTGAGGGGAGCAGCTGCATGGAGTCAGGGAGCACCCCGGGGCTGCCTGTCCCCAGGGCTGGTGCCTGTATCCCACAGGGGACCTGCTTCCCATCCCTGCCTCTCCCACCAGCTGCGTCTGAACCTCAGATTCCCTCCCTGTAAGGCACAGGTGTCACTTGGATACAGCAAATCATGTGATCTGTCTCCCAGGAAAGACTAAAATCAAACCACCACAGGTGGACTCAAGCATGCTGATGCAGCCCAGGGGGAGGAGCTGTAGGAGAGGTGACCATTAGCACGGTGTTTCATGCTCCAAGCACCGTTTTCCTGTTGCCAGAGTGCCTCCCTCTCCATCCCAGGATTTAGCATCAGGCCCAAGCAGGTGTCTGAACTCCTCCCTGATGGCACTGAAGTGAGGAGGTGGAGAAATCTATCAGCCAAGGCAAGACAGCGAGTTGAACTGACTTCCAAAAATCCTCTCTCTCCGAACAGAGATGGAAGGAACAAGCAAACAAGGGGACTTTTCCCCCACAACCTCTTCAAATACTGTTTCCTACAGAAGATTTTGGGGATTGGGTGGTGACTGCTGCTGCATGTGAGTTGGAGGGTCTCCTGAGAGACCAGTTCTGAGCCATGGGAGGGGATGGTGGGATGCATCCCTTGCCCAAAGCGCCCCAGCAGAGTGCTGGCCATGCCCTGCCCTCACTCCCACCTCATTGCATCAACCCAGCCTGGACCTAATCAGTTTATTCCAGCTCTTGTTTGGGTTTTTATACCAAAAAATAGCTGATTCACGAGGCATGTGAGTGGAGCTCAGCACCAGTGACTTAGGACAGGTCCCAGTGCAAAGCCAGCCTTGGTGGCCAGGGCCCTGCCAGGAGTTTTATGGATTGTGCTCAGTCCAAAGGAGAAATGTTCTGCGTGTTTCTGGGCAGGTTGGACAAGGCATTCAGGAGGCTAATGAGGCATTGAGGAACTCTGCTGGGCTTGGCTCCCAGGCTGTTTTTCCAGCTTGTTTTTGCCTTGGCTCATAGTACCCAAAACATCCATCCACCCTCAAAGCCCAGGCAAGTCTGCAGGGCAATGATGTCCTTGGCTCACTCTGGGGAAGGTGTTATTTTCCCATGTAGAGGTGAGTCTGCATCCAACATCTTCACTTGATTCACCTTCTTGTTATCCCAAACAGGGCTGTAGTGTCCTGCCTGCATGTTGGGAATGATGCTGGGTACCTTCTGTGGGAGGATTAACTGTTCTGGGACAATGTACATGCCATGGATCGTGCTGTGGATGATCCCACGCTCCAGGCTCGGCCTTGTTGAGGTTAATGGTCCAGACCCAGCTGATGTGCTTGTAAGACAGAGACAAAAGTCTCCAAAACCAGTGTAAAAAGGCCCTTTCAGGACTCTACTGAATATCATCATTTAAATGCAATCCCTAGTGTGCTGCAGCATCACCCTCAGCAAAATTAAGCTGTGGCTGTTGAGCAATCCCTGCTCCCCACTTCCCAGGGCCAAGAGGCAGAGCAGAGACCCACAGACCTTGTCGAGGCTGGAAACTGATTTGCAGTCACTCAGTCCAACTTCCAAGTGGTCACCATGCAGGAACTTCCTTCTGGTGCTCATGACTCGTTTGAAGTATGACAGGCTCATTTAGAAGGATAATTGACCTTGACTGAAGGTCTAATTTTATCTTTTTTTATCATAAATACACAGGGAGGTTAATGCTGTAAAGTGCTGATGACCACTGATGGCGTAGAGACACTTCAAGCTGCATGTGAAGGTAGATAAACATTATTTTAGTTTGCAAGGGCAGGAAACTGGCACTTTTTGTTGACTGTCTTTAGCTGAGAATGTGGGGTTGGTTAGACTGGAGAACAGCAGGCTCCAGGGAGGCTTCAGAGCCACTTCCAGTGCCAAAGGGAGCTTCAAGAGAGCTGGAGAGGGGCTTTTCACAAGGCCATGTAATGACAGGACAAGGTGGAATGGCTCCAAACTGTCAGAGGTAGGTTGAGATAAGATTTTAAGAAGAAATTCTTCCCTCTGAGGGTGGGCAGGCCCTGGCACAGGGTGCCCAGAGAAGCTGTGGCTGCCCCATCCCTGGGAGTGTCCCAGGCTGGGTTGGATGGGGCTTGGAGCACCCTGGGCTGGTGGAAGGTGTCCCTGCCCACGGCAGGGGGTGGAACTGGATGATCCTTAACCTAAACCATTCGGTGCTATCAGCCCCCTGGCTCACAGCACCCCACAGGGGTGGCATTTCCAGAAGAGTCAGAGAACCTTCCCAACTGAAGGAAAATCTCTCCCTCCCCGACATGCCAAGGGAGAGTTTGGCCAAAGTTTTGGGGCCCACAGAAGCCCTGTAACCCCTCACTGTTCCCACTGTCTTCTTCACTCTGTCTCAGGGAAAAGCCACTAATTACCACAATACCAAGGCACTGGTCCTGCCCACATCTGGGTGGCCATCCCCTCAGGGAGCCCAGGTGAGATCTCACTCTCCACAGGGAGGTGGCAGCTCCTCTCTCCCAAAAAGATAAGCAGAAAAGAGGGTTGGAGGGATGAGAGCCCACACAGAGGGCCCAAAGCTGTGCCTCCAGCTGGAAACTGAGTCCAGCCCTGCAATCTCACCTCAGCCACACGTACTGTCTTGCTGGTTTGCATCTGTCTTGCAGAAGGTCCCACCCCACCTTCTTTGCTTTTTGCTGCAGAGCTCTGGTGTGAGACCAGGGCTGAGAAACACCACAGATCAGACAGGGAAGGGGAGCAGCAGGGAGCAGCTTTTATTTACTGCAAGCACAGGTTTCGGGGAAAGACAAAGATTTCCTGCCCAAGGAAATCTTTTTTCTTAATTATTTTGAGATGTGAGGTGGACAATTAAAGAATTGCCCACATAGTCTGCAAAGGAGATGAGCACTTACATCCCACCCTCTGGGCAAATCTCAACGCAGGCAATCACAGTTGCCATTCAAAACCATCCCTGGAGTCTCCCTTGCACCTGGAGCCTCTTCCCTCATCCCAGACTTTTTCTCATTTACCCCAACATGGACAAGAGTGATTGCTCATGAGATAACAGCATAACCTCAGAGACTCGGCCTCTGCCTGCAAAGTCTTGTAAGAAATGTCCCCAGTCACCCTGGCCTCACACAGAAATTAGTTTTTATCAAATATTAAGCAATTGAATATAATTTTTTCCCCTCATTTGGGGCTTTCTTGCTCTCTGGCCAAACAGGTCCATTTCTCTTCCATGAAGGTGGAGAAGAAGATGCCTAAAATCAGTGCAAAAAGCACCTTCCAGGTGAGAAGCCCAGGGAAGGAGGATAATTTCAGTGCCAAAGCTGTCACGTGAGTTGTCATGCTCGCCCCACATCCCGACCATGAAGCCATTGGGTCACCAGGGCCTTTATCTCACCACTCCAATGAGTCATCCTGACTCCTTTTTCATGGAGCACAGGTAAGGGCTGCCAGGCTGGAAGCAGGGGACACACAGCAGCAACATGACTAAAGATCTCCTCTAACATCAACAGCACAAGACAGGTTTTTTGTTGCTGCCTTGTTTTCCCTTTCCCCTTTTTCAGCATGGCTCCAGTGCCTTTTGCTCTGTGTTTCATTGATTGCATGTGGTTTGCAAAATAAAAAAAGGCACCTTTTACACCATCCACACAAGTCAAAATAGCAAAGGGAGCCTTGAACAGAAGCAGCATTATGTTTGGAGCAGGTTCCTCCTGCCAGGTGTGACGTGATGCTCCTTTCCAAGTCTTGGCATGTTTCAGAAAAGATTCATCCTTCCTGCAGGCACTCAGGACAGGCAGGGCCAGGAACCCACAGCTCTGCTCACGGGGTCCTGTGCAAACCTTGCAGACAGCCAGGGCATGAATCACTACCCAGGCTCAGGTTTCCGGTGGGATCGAGACTATTTTTGTCCCCTCTTGGCTAATCCAAAACGTGGGTTGTCCTGCAGACTCTGGTATAGCCTCTCGAGGATAGATCCATTTGTCCATGGCTTCCAAAGCCTTTAGAGATTGGGACAGGTGGCTTTATTATCCCAGTAAAGGATGGGCTAAACCAGGTACATTCAACTTCAGTCCATTGCAAGGTGACTGTGGAGACCACAAGCAGTATGAGATATTTTCAGCCTTGGGCTCACAGTTCCATGGGGACAACTGTGGATGCCACTGGGTGCTCAGTGGACAAAACCAGGAGCTTTTGGGGGTGTGATTCATCTGGCATATTTTGGAAACACACTTCTTAGCATTCACTAGATCTCCATGGCCTGCAAAGGGTGTTGACATGATGAAATCCCACCCAGGGCATCCCTCCTTCTCTGTCTGGGAGAAGCAATTGGAGGTGACAAGGAGACACCCAGGCACCAGCTGGGGAGCTTTCTCCCATCTCCATGCAAGAGAACAGACTGACCCAGTGACAACACTTAAGCAGAGCCTGGTGGAAAGGAGAAAAGGAGGGAAAGGAGACACAGGCAGCAAAATATCAGAGCAGAGCTCTGGGCTTCTGAGCACTTGGGGGCATAAATATTAAATAAGCTGTGGCAAGGAGGAGAGAGATGTCTGCACTGTCGGCACCCTGGGCAGGGAGCAGGAACTGGGCTGTTCCAGACATCCCAACACAGCCCCGAGCCAGGCACAAAATGACCCACAGCAGCACCAGCCACCCCCGGGGGGTTCTGCTGTCAAACAGCAGCTCTTTGACAGGGGCTGGCCCTGAGGTATTTTTCCTTCTTGTTGTCCAGACAGAGACACTTAGCAAATCCCATGTAGCTAATTACACGCCGGTTCGATGCCTTGTAGCCTCTGGTACGGGTTTTTTGTGTTAATTAGCACTGGCCAGCAGGCAGAACACATCCCCACTGCGTCCTGCTCCCCCCTCTCCAGGAGTGAGAGACAAACACCACCAAAGGGAGGTCTCCTCCATGTCCCACAGAGATGGGAGAGGGGCACACGCTCCACCACACTGCCAGACCTGCTGCAGTCATTTTCTTCTGTGGCACCAGAAGCCACTGGGTCATCAGGAGGAGAAAATATCCTTTGTCAGGACCTTGCACCCAGCAGGAAAAGCCATGAGATGGGATATGGTGTGGGCGGCTGGTTGCAGAAGGAACAGCTGTCCCTCCTCCTTGGGCCAAGTCTCCTGGCCAGGTTCCCTATGGCATTGCATGCAGCAGTGTCTCCTCGGGGCTGAGTTGCTCATAGCACCATTAGGGACTTGTCTTTGCCTTAATTTAGTCTAGATCAATCCTGTCTTGGTCCTGTGAGGGCTGGCTCAGCTGGCAGCACCTAAAGCCCCTTGATGGCACCTGAAACCTCAACAGCACTGGCACAGGTGGGGGATGAGCAGCCACTGAGTTTGCTGCAAAACCATTAAATCTTGGCTTGGGAGGAGGAGGTTGGAGGCAGACAGGCTCCAGCTGGCACGATCCCAGCTGTTCCTTGGCACTGAGCACACAGCTAGTGGTATGGGGAGGGCTTGCACACAGCTGCAGCTGTGAAACAGAGGTGCCTGAAGCTCTGATGGGCTGCAGAGCCAGCAGGGTGAGGGTGGGTCGCAGCTGTTGCAAACTCCCCTGCAGAGATGTCTCCTGAATGGTCAAAAGGAGTTGGATGCAACTCATGGAGCACCTGCAGCCAACACACCTCTTTTTTTGGCCAGGAGATGGTCAGGCACAAGGCCTCAAACCCGGGTCACTTGGCTGATGGCCCCTCAGGATGGGTCTTTCTTTTCAGAGGAGAGGATGTGGGGGGAAGTGTGTGGCAGTGGTACCTCACCCCATAAAGACTCTAGAGGCGTGGGGAGGCAGAAGGGATCTGCAGAGTGCCAGCCCTGGGAGCAGTGCTGCAATGAAAGCTGGAGACAGCAGAGCAGGGAGCATTGGTCTGGACCCCTCTTCTCCTCAGCAGCAGAAGAGCATCCCCAGTGTAGCAGCTCTCCAGAAACACATCCCTTCAGTGAACACCTGCAGTAGAGAGGAGGCAGGATCTTTCCCTCCAGACCTCTCCTCCCATGGGGGTCTGCAGACACCTGACTATTTATACCTGCTAAAATCCAGCCAAAGAGTTCCTGGGGTTCTGCAAGGTGAAAAACCCCCAAACTCCGACCCACAGCTTGTTAAAATCCACTAATAACCCAAAGGCACCCAAACAGAGGGAGGTGCTGGGACACCTCCTCACCAGTGAAGGTGCTGGATCCTGTCCTGGCTCCCTCTCCATCTGGCTTAAAAGCTGCAATTGTTGCCTCTCTCCACCCCACCCCAACAATTTTTTTTTCTTTTCTCCCTGGATTAAACAAGCCCTGCGGTGTTTCCAGCGTGACTAATTCCATAATGACAGCAATATCCCCTGCCTCCCGTGCAGCCCAGGAAGGTGCCAAGCACCATTAACGTGCTGGTACACATTGCTATTGCATAATCAGCTGGATCTTCCTGGGGGAAAATGAGCTGAATTATTATATTCCTTTGCTGGAATGGCAGGGGCCAATGGGGACTTCCACGAGAGAGATGGTTATAAAAGGAAAATCCATATGACGCTGTCAGAAACAGCCTTGAAAAACTGCTGTTGTCTGACAAACGCCAGAAAGGAGCCCGTGTCTCTATCTGACACACGTTCATGTGGCTGTGAAAGCAGCGGGGCTCCTTTTCTTCAGTCTTCCCATGCTCCATACGCTGCCACTCTCACACACCGAGTGGTTCTGTTGGTTTCCCCGCGCCAGGACTGAACCTGCTGCAAAGGCAGGTTTCTTCAGCAGGGTTTCTTCAGCAGCACTTGAACTGAACTGAGCTGACACGTGCCCCTTGTATGTGTTCCTCAGCCTCAGATCCTAAAGGAAATTCGGGGCAGCCCTGGGACCACGCCTGGATAAGCTGAGCACAGCCCCCCGGTCTCCTGGTGAGATCCCAGCACGATGTCCTGCCACTTGGATATCCCAGCTCTTCAAGGAGGGGTGGTGATGTGATGTGGTGTGTGGCATATGGCTGTCACATACCAAAGGAAAGGACTGGCTTAGTCTCTGTCCAGTTATCTCAGAGTGATTTTGGACAAGTAACTAGGTTAAGGACTGAATTAATTATTCCATTTTGGCAAGGAAGATGCTACACGTGAAGTCTCATTACTGATGCATTGCCACGGAAATGTGTGGCAGGAGGGAGGAAATCTCACCTGCAATACCTCCAGTGTAATCCCCTCCTTTGTGCCCGAAATTAAAGCCAATGACTGGAAATGCAGCCGAGAAAGGTTTTAACTTCCAGCTGTTAAGTGTTGAAAACTGACACACCTGATGATGGATAGTGAAACATCTCTTTAATTTCATTACAGCTGCCAGCAATAACAGCCTTTGTTGGCTCTGATTTCTGGGCTGGCTCTCCTGAACCAGGGGCAGGCAATTCCCCATACCCTCCTCCAGCGATTCATTCCTCTGGGTACAGCCCTACTCCAACATTCATTCCCAAGTACCCCTGCAGTCCCTCTTTCCTCATCTGCAAGGCTTCCCTGACTTGGAAGGACTAACCCCCCACACAGGATGTAGGAATGTTCCAGACAACTCTGTTTATTATTAATAAGTTTCTATACACGTGTGAAAGTCCCTGCAGCTCCGTGAACCTCCAGAGGCACATTTGGTATTGCTTCCCTTGGCTGCCTTTCCCTCTCTCTGCAGAGCACAACACAAATGGGTTTCCAGCAGCACGTACAGCCTAACGAGCCAGGAGGGGTCAGATCAGCATTTGGGACCACTCTTTGCTTGTGACCAGAATGTTTTCTAAGTGACTTGGCTGAGCAGTGATTTGGGAGTGTAACATGGATTATTTCCTGCCCACTGTGGATATCATTTATAACCTCAGATTTGTTTGGGAGATGAATATTGGTTAGGACATCATCCGAGTCAATCCAACACTCATGGTTAGTAAGATCAGCATTCTGTATTTGTCAAATGTTTGTTGAACCCTGCAATGTTTCATAAGTATGATTCATAGAGTCAGACAATCCTGGAAAGGTTTGGGTTGGAAGGCACCTTAAAGATCATGTTGTTCCAACCCCCCTGCCACGGGCAGGGACACCCTTCCATTAGACCAAGGTTCTCCAAGCCTTGTCCAACCCGGCCTTGGACATTTCCAGGGGTGGGGTGGCAACCACTGGGAAACCTGTGCCAGGGCCTCACCACCCTCACAAGGACAAATTTCTTCCTCATATCCAGTTTAAATCTACCTTCTTTCAGCTTAAAGCCATTAATGATTCTCCCCATCTTCTAGAGAGGAGACAGCAAAAGGCAGAGTGCACCAAGCACTGAAATCACGACTCCCAGCATGGTGCCTTTCCTGGTGATTCATGGACGGGACAGGAGGACGAGAAGTTTTCTAGCAGAATCTTTTTTCTTTCCTGGGGAAACAACACCCTTCCCAGGTTACCACCAAAGCTTTTATTTTTTATTATTTTTCAGCAAAGCTGGATGAATTGTCCTCCAGTGTAAGCACCAGCAGTGCCTCTGACGCTGTGCTGTCAGGCAGCTTTGATCTACAGCACAGAGTCACCCAGAGCTCTTCGTTGGATTACGTGAGTGAAGAGCTCTTAGTTTCCTCTCCCATAAAGAAATCTTCCCCAGGTTTTGGTGTACACACACCCAGAGGGCCATCACCATGTGGGGAACACCTGCCCCTTGTTCCTAACATCCACTTGACTTGCAGTGAGGATGTAAAACCCCAGCTGGGTGTGGACAGGAACATTTTACATTCTCACCCGTTGGGTTAATACAGTGGTTGCCTGGACAGTGTCAGGTGGTTCACACACAGACCCACCCATTTCTTCTCACAAATGGCCCAACAAAGGAAATCTTACTGACCTCCACTTTATTTATCGTTATCATCACTTCCTCTGCCTTGTCAGAGACTGATGACTGTTCCCAGAATTTGCCATCCCCCCAGACCTCTAGGAATACTATAAGGCACTGCTGTCTCTTTGGAGAGATGCAGTCACAAAGCTGTGGGCAACTGGCCAGATTAATTCCTGATTACAGCATAGAATATATGGACAGTGATTTCTCAAATCCCACAATCAGCTGTTTTCGGCAGCCATAAAATACAATACTGCCCACATAATGACTAAAATCCATCTACAACACCAGGAGAATTTAACCCCTCTCCTAAGGCTGACTCTCCATTCCTCTGACCTTCCTCACAGACATTTTCTGCCCATTCCTTTGAGTTGAAATCCCCCACTTTGTACCCAGAGGATGAAAACTTCCAAGCTCTTCATAAACATGATGAAAACGCTTTCCTGATTTTGAAAGCCAGGCTGAATCTCCTGTTTTTCTTTTTTTCTGGCACATTTTTTCCCTGTCTTTTGCTGACTTTGTCACACTTTGTGGGCATGCTTAGATGAGGAATTAATTGGTCGAGGCAGGATTGCCTGGGAAAAGTCAAGTGAGAAATGCCTTTCATAGAACATCACACTGGACTCAGTATTCAAAATCACGGGAAAAGTGCTGTCACAGGACCTATTTGCATGGTAAGCCAAAGGAAAAAAGTGATGAGGATGAACACTTAAGTGAACTGGTCTATACTGGCCAGGTCTGATGGTGGGTGATCCCTGCCAGAACCTGAAATGTCAACTCTCTGGCCACCTCTGCAACACGCTGTGTGCTGCTGGACCCCTTGGAGTCCTGAAGGAGTTAAAGCCCTTACATCTCCCTTGGTGCCTTCTCCTAGGGGCTGCCTCCAGCAGGCAGACCTGCTCCCAAAGTGTTATCTCCCATATCTTTGCCCCCTGCCCCAAGCAGTGCCCTGACCCAGCAGCTCCACAGCACAGGAACTCTTATTGCCCTGGGCAGCCCAGAGTCCTCTTGCAGGAGGGACAGTGTCCCCCAGACTGTGGCCAGATGAAGCCCTTTCAGCACCCTGGCACTGCCTGCTCAATCCATCTGGCAGGGTGGCACCCAGCCCACTCACAGGCAACCGTGCCAGTGTCCCCAGACCCTTCTGCCAGCCCACTCACCATTTAGGGTTTAAAGTGGGGTCCCTTTTCTCAGCCACCAAAAGCTGCCCCAGCCCAGCTCCAGGGTGTCTGCATCCACATGAGAACCATGCCAGTGGAAAGAGAGGCTTCCCGAGGTCTCTCCTTCCCTCTCAGCCCCTCTCTCAGCATGAAGGATTCCTCATACAGAGAAGGAAACATATGTGTGGTTTGCCAGGGAAGCAGAACACCGTGTGGCACCTCTTTGGGGCACCTCCCTCACCGGAGACCTTTCCTATCCCTTTATTCCTGTACGTGGTGGAGAGCAAAACAGCTCTGCAAGCCTGGGTTATTTTTAGAAGGCTGCACAGCCAGAGATACCCTTTCACTAGCCAAAGTAAGAGGACACCAAATGGTCCTGACCTTTCTCTCCAAGGCCCCATGTCGGGTCTGTGCATTGAGCAGAGTGGAGGGTGGAAGGAGGGAATTTGTGTATGTTTTCTTGGCCGACTGCCCTTGCCTGGGGCTTGAGTTTATATAAAGAACATGAGGACACCACACAGGGATGAAGGTTTGTTGGCCATCACAGGGTTCAGAAGCTCAACTGACAAGGTCATGGGCTTGAAAATGCTTTCAAAAACCTCCCCAACAGATCTCTTGGAAATGGTTCTCCTTGTGTCACTCAGGTGCCAATCTGAACATGCAGAGTGACTCTACCTAGAGACTGTGATTTTTTCAGGGTGTTCTTGTGAGACCCCAGTGCTGCAGCACGAGCTCCAAATGGCTTTGCATATTTTTTAATGCATATTTTTTAAAAATAGCAAAATAATGAGGGCTTGATGCCTGTTTGCAGAGAGGAGCCCTGAAAGGCAGAGAAAAGGCATCACAGATTTGCTTTGCCTTGTGCAGACGTCGGATGGCCTTCCTTTTATTTAAATCCACTCCCACCACGTCAAGGGGCAATGTTTGTTGGCAATATTTGTTGGTAATATTTGTTTCATCATGATTTGAAGTCACCACCCCTGCAGTTGCACCCTCTGTGACCAGCTCTGGCTGGAGAACACCCCGGCTGCTTTTTGGGGAGTGATGGTCCAGCAACCAGCATGGCTCTGCCCCACCAGCTCCCCTCCCTCCCATTCCTACTCCTCTAAGGGTGATTGCACAAGGCTGGAAGCTACAGCCAGGATGATGGAGCCAGACCTGAGCTATCCAGGTCATGGAATCCCACCATACCCTGAGCTGGAAGGGACCCACGAGGATCACCAAGCCCTGCACAGGACCATCCCCAAGAATCACACCAAGTGCCTGTGAGCATTGTCCAAATGTTTCTAGAGCTCTGTCAGCCACAGTGCTGTGACCACTGCCCTGGGGAGCCTGTTCAGTGCCCAGCCACCCTCTGGGTGAAGACCCTTTTACCATATCCAACCTAAACCTCCCCTGACACAGCTCCATGCCATTCCCTCAGGTCCGATTACTGGTCAGCAAAGAGAAGAAATTGGTGCCAACCCCTCCACTTGTCCTTGTGAGGAAGCTGTAGCTGCTTTTCCAATGGATTTTGGAAGCAAACTGCCTGCCAGTGCAGATGAAGAGTGTAACAAGATACCTGCTGTGCCTTTTCCCCTGGCGTAACCTCTTCACCCATCAACACCCGGCAGGGAGCACACGGACCACGGGAGCAGCAAAGGATTCGGACACAGTCAGCCTTTTGGATAATTAATCTCAACATCCCTCTCTTAGCCCTGGCTTGGATGTGAGAGCCACACCAGGGAAGCCTTTAAAGTGCCTGGAGCTGCAGCAGACAATGGGAAGGCTGGATCTCTGGGAGGGCAGCAGGAGGAGAGGAGGAGTTGCTGCTCCACATCCCATCGGTTCTTCAGAGTATAAGGACGCCTTTGTTTGCTTCTCCTTCAGCCTCCCGTTGCCCAGAGGGGGGAGAGGCAGGAGACAGCACAAACCTGGGATTTTCAAACATTTTCTGAATCAGATGCAGTGGAAGAGGAGGAGGGAAGCATTCCTACAGCCAGCCAGGCTGGAACAAACAGGCTGGAGAGTGTGCAGCCCTCTGGCTTGGCCCAGAGCAGACATTTGTCTCACCTGATGAACACAAGTGGCCATGCAAACCCTGAGGGATCTGGGGGTCTGCTTGGTGACCTCCCACCAAATCCGTGGGGCAGCACCTTCCCTGGAGGCAGCATCACCCACAGCCCTGTGTTAATGCAGAATCATGGTGGGGGCTGGGAGCATCCAACCCGGTGCCAACCAGGTGGATTCCTGCTGGTCGAGGCACAGCCTTCCCCAAACCACCCCATCCTCAGGGTGCCCCCTTGTTGTGCTGTCCCTTCCCCAGCTCCAGCCTGTATCAAGGCTGGAGCAGATGGAAAAGTTTTCCAGCCCCTGGCTCTGCTCTGAAAAGTAGTCTCTCCTATAAGTTTACTCAGAGGTTTGCCAATTTGGGGATTTCCCCCTCACCCAAGTTATTTGAGTCAGAAGTTTTAAATTACAACAAGTGTCTTCCCTCTCCCTCCTTTTCCTCCTGCACAATTGTTGTACAGGACTGGAATTACCTGAATGTTGGGATTTTATCCAAATATCAGGGGGAAGAAGGCAAAAATGCCATCAATTAACTCCAATTGCTTTTATTTATCAGGTATTAAGGAGCCACTGGAAGCTAAACAGACGTGTGGGCAAGTATGATCAAAGGGGAAGGGGCTGCTATCATCTAATGGGTGAAATGATAAGGAGCTTTAGCAGGAGGTTGAATTTAAGGTGAAGCTGGCAGAGATCTCCAGGACTCTTTTCCTGGATCAGAAGGAAAGCTGAGGACAACTGCACTGATTTGGGCTAAATTCAGTCAAATATTGCAACGATTCTTTTTAACTTGCATTCAGCTTGAAGGCAGCAAAAGCAGCTCCAAACCTGAAAGGAAGGATCTCGTGCCTGAAATCTTGCCTGGTTTTTTCCAACTATATCATCTAGTCTAATAAAAGACAATAACTCCTCCTCCCAACCTTGCCTTGCTCAGAGCCTGAAAGCACCAGAGCTTCAACAATGCTCCTGTAACAAAGGGAATGAGTCATTCATCAAAACATGCATTTGGAAAAAAAATCTGCATATTCATTTATTCTGGTATTTAGCTCAAAAGATCTGGTTTACCTGTACAAAATCATATTTAAAAAATAAAATAAACTAAAAAGAGGTACTAAAAACCAAAAGAAAAGCAATCCATAGCTTCTTGAAATACAAAGTCTGGGTGCAAATGGCTAAATTATATATTTGGGCATGAATAACAATTTTTCAGCCATAAGCATAAGCAGAATGGTGAAAACAAAGGACTTGCTGAAGGATTACAGCTAGAGCAAGCTCTGGGGAAATCAATTCAACAGACAGATGGATGTAAGGACACCCAAATGTCAGGAAGTGGCACCCGAAAACTGACAGTATCCAGATTTCCTGAGCATGCCGGGCAATGAGGAACCTGCTGCAATTTCATACCACAAAAGCAGATCATCTGCATACAAAAAAGGAAAGCCACGTGGCTTGAGACATTTTCTGGAGTGCCAGAGATGGGCTGACCACAAGGTGGGCACATTGGCAGCTGCAGAAGTTTAACTACACTTCAAAACCCCCTTTTAAAAATGGTTTTATTAAGTATGGCCTCTAGACTGCAAGGAAAGCAGAACCTGTGGCCTCAAAGACATTTCCCTGGGTCTTCATAAAGCTGCTTTTTTGTTGTTGCTGTTTTGAAGTGGGATCCATGCTAGTTTGTACCTCTAAACACTGGGGGATGCTCCCAGGACCAGCACACAGCCTGGAATTGCAGCAGTGCAGAAAGTCCCTTCTGCAAGAGGAAGCTGCTGCTGCTGCCCGAGCAAGGTGTCTTTGCCCCAGCACCTGAAGAATGGTGGGGCTTTGGTAGCTTCAGGGAAGCTTAATTGCACCCATCCAAAAGTAGTGACCTCAGCTCTGCTAAACCATAAAACACCGCTCGCTGCTTGGGCTTAATGGTGTGTGGCCTGCCAAGGAATCCTTTCTCTCCCTTTCAGAGACAATCTGTGGGAATTTATTGGCTTTTTAAAGCTGTCTGATCTCCCACTGAAGGAAACTAATGGAATATCAATGACACCAGGTATTTGTCACAAGCATCATTTATGGAGGAAATAGGGTCTGGCTCAGGAGGGCTCTCCTGCACACCGTTAACCAATTGCACTCCCAGGTCCAGGCAGCAGCTGGGATCAAACCCAGGCTTCTCTGAGGCTGCAGGCTTATCAGCCACTACCAAACACAGAAAAGCAAAGAGCATTCCTAATTCAGTTAACTAAGTCAATTTAAAACCCTGATGAGGACAAGGCAGCTTGAATTTTCATGGGAGGTTGAATTTAGGACAACACCTTCGCAGCTGGAAAGGAGAGCCTTTGGTTGATTTTTAAGCACCTTTTCAAAATAACAGATAAAAGAAATAATTTTAAAAAGATGGAAACATTCCTTTTCCTCTTTTCTATTGGCAACTCCATTTGCTTTAGCTCTGATTTTTCAATGAAAGGTCTGCTCTTTCTGCATCTCTTTTTCTGACAGGTTAAGACTTACCTAAAAGAAAATGCTGTCTCAGAAGTGCTGTGAGAGATGTGAAGCTTCAGGTTTTAAGAGAAAAAAAAAGCTTTATACACACACTATGTGTTTATGGGGTCATCTAACCCCTGTGGAGGACTTGAGCCTGCTGTGTCAAGGTCTCACCCCACAGGGCAGCATCACTGATCAGGTCCCCAGTGCTGACATGTGCAAACATCAGACACTCAAACTCTGGGCTTTGGGGCACAAATCTGCTTTCAGGTTTTCTCACCACCCTTAAATCCAGCTTGGGTTCTCAAGAGCCTGCAAAGGACCGTGCCCAGGAATGAGTATTTCTGCAACATGGTGGAAAAACTGCTCTTAAAAACATGAAATGGGCCAGAAAGGAATAAGCAACATGGCTCATTCCTCAGATTTTTTTGGAGCAGAGTTTGAACAACAGAGGGTACGGTGGCAAAGGGGAAAAAAGGCCACTTTTGTACTCAGAGACTGCAGAAATGTTTAAGCACCCTAAGCTTCGTGTTAAATTAGTGCAAAACACGGTGATTTGCTGCAGGGTTTGAATTTCAGCTACTGCAAACCTCTCTCGGGGGAGAAGTGAAAGGGAAAGCGCAGGTCCTGAGTCTGAAAACACTGAATAAATCAAGCCCGGGATCCTTTAACCCCAGGAGTGCGTCGGGAGAAGCCCCCATAGGAGGGCAGCGAGAGCTTCCCGCAGAGCTTTGACAGCGCAATTAACAGCGGGGCTGGAACGGGGCAGGAGCGAGCGCGGCCAGGGGGGGATTATTTGTTGGCTCATGTGCCACTGAGCTGCCAAAGCCTCTGGTGCTTATATTCTCTTCGACCTCATTTAAACCGCCGTGCTCTATCCCCCAAATTCAGCCCCTGGGTCTGTGCATCGCTGCCACCACTCACATCATCCCCCCGCCCCAAAGGGAGCCGCTCCTGCCGCGCCTGGTGAGCTCCCGGTGCTGGTCCAGGGCTGTGACGGGAGCAGGGATGGCCCAACATCTGCAATTCCATTGATTCCTCGCAGCCCTTTAACAGTTCGAGACTCAGATTACGGTGAAAAGAGGTTTCGACATGTGATTTTTTTTTTTTTCCTGGGGTCACATCTGTGGCTGTGTTCCATGGATTTTGGAGTGACCCCTAAATCCCAACCTAGCAGTGCTGCAGGGTCACCTGTGAGCTGTCTCCACGTCTATCTGCAGCTCCTGGAACAGAGAGCAAGAGAGAGGGAGGGAGACGTGCTGCAGATACTTGCACACTAGAACATCACATGAACATGTTTAGTACTTTTCCAGAGGAAAATATCATCCAAGAGGCATAATTATATCTTAGGTTCCCCTTTTTTTTCTCTCTCTCTTTTTTTTTTTTTTTTTTCCCCAGGACTTTTTAAGCAGTTGTTTTGCTTCATTCTTCTCCTTTTTCTATTTTCAAATTACAGCATTTGCAGAAACAGGAGGAGGAGGACAGTTACCACAGGAGAGAAGCCACGGATGCTTGGGGAGGAGAGAGATGCTGCAGTTCTTTATCATCCCTGGAAGTGTTCAAGGCCAGGTTGGACAAGGCTTGGAGCGACCTGGCCTAGTGGAAGATGTCACTGCCCATGGTAGGGGGTTGGAACTGGGTGATCTTTAAGGTCCCTTCCAACCCGAACTGTTCTAGGATTCTGTGATTCAAAAGCAGCTAAATTTAGGCCTTATTCTGCCAGCTGGCTTCCCCATGGTAACTCACAAAAACATTTTTGCTTCATGATCTGTCAAAGGACAAGACCTTGGGAAGAGAGAACCTCTCTGCATTCCCACCATCCCAACATGTCCAGAGTTCAAATTTCCCTGGGAACATCCACAAGAAGTTGATTGAAGCAACTCAGACAAATCCACCCTGACTGGTGAGATGTTCACCCACGGTCACCATGGGTGATGCTCACCCTCTTCCCAGTCATCACTCAGAATCATTTTGTGCTGCTCCACTGGCTCGGGGCCACAGCTGGATGGCAGCAGCCCATCCATCTGATGCCAGGGGAGCTGGGAACACGGCATGTTTTCACAAACAGAAGTGCCCAAAGACATCTAAGCACGCCCCTTCTAGGTTGTCACCACAGTAACAGGGGGCTTCCCAAAAATAATCCACAACACGATTACTTGTCACCCTGTAATTAGCAGCTACTCAACGTTTTGGCTGATAAATGGAATACCCAACAGGTATTTCAGAGGGGAGTTTTACATGATGCACCTTGTCCTTGGTCACCTGTGAGGGTCTGTGGCATGTGGAGGAGAGATCCCTTTCCCAGTGTCAGGATGCTTTGTGTCCTGAAGCATGAGATCTGATTATAGCAGAGAACCATGAAAGCTATTAGAGGTCACAAAGTCATTGAGGTATAAAACCCTCTACTTACTGTGTGAGATCCCAGCTCTAGTCATTGCCTCCTGTGGCACAGACACCTTCCAAGTGGGAATTTCTCACTGTTTATTCTCCAGGCGTGGAAGGGGGATGTTTTTATTGCTCATCTGACAGTGTTAACCTCTTCAGTGAGGATGTGCACCCACCTGCCAATCGTAGGGGGATGGCATTGACTGAAATTAGCTTTGCACTTCAGGATTTGTCAAACTGCAGTTTTACTAAATGCTGTAGTGGTTGCAAAGTGAGAGTCCTAACACAGCTGATGCCATGACCCATTGGCCTCAAAGAGCCCTTGGTCCCTTCATCTCCTCAGGATTTGCATCTACCAATGCATACATCATTTTTTATTTTATTTCTTTTTAGCAGGATGTTTATTTTTTACATTTTTCCGAGAACTTCAAGCTGCGCCTGGGTAATGTTTTCAAAACATCTTCCATATTTACAAGGCTTGGAAGATCCTTTTATTCTCTGGATTTATTTACTTCACCAAGCATCTGAGTCAGCACCAAGTTTGGGGGTGGGGAGCACAAGAACCAACTATTTCAGGTCTCATAATAAAATCAGGTGAGACAGAGCACAAATAAGCTGCAGGGCCCAAAGCAAAGATAACGGGAAAGGTCATCTCATGCTGTTCTGTAGAGGAGAAAGAGCCCAGTGAGAGCAGTGGTTGGGGCCCAGACCTACCTGGACTGAGGGCTGAAAGGGAAAGATGCCAGTTGGTCCAGAAAATATTTAGTGGACTCAGATCTCCTGGTCCTTCCTGTACACACACCTCGTGCCATCAAACAGGGTGATGCTCAGTGCTTGGAGAAGCCACCAGAAGAAAACCCCACTGATTTAACTCATAAGGTTTATTCAGTCCTATTCTTAAAGCCACATGCCAGTGTCAGGCCCTGTAAACTGCTGGAAGATGCCATCCCAGGTGCCCAGCTGCTCTTTCCTTGTAGGGTGAGAGCCATTCTCAGAGCAGCACCACTGGGATGTGACACCACTGAAGCTCACCTGGCTGATGAGCATTTGGGATGAATTAAACCCCCACTGCCCTCCTGTTTTCTCTATAAATGTCCCATTAGGATCCAAGAAACAGTCACAGTCAAGAACACGAAGACAATTATGCACTGGAATTTAAACAAACCTTTAATTACCAAGATACTCTGGCAGATGATGGCTCCAACAATGCTTATTACAAGAACCTTCATCAAGTTATCTGCTCTTTCATGTAAGCAGAGGTAACGATCTTCACTGAGATGAGAAAAATAATTAAAAACCATATAAAAAGATGTTTTATTAATGACACACACGTCTCCATTGCACTAAGAAAATTAGGCAATCTGTTCCTTCACCACAGCTCTCCATCAAGGGTTTATATTTATCATCACTTTAATAATGATTAATAATGGTTAAGCCCTTGCTAAAGGGTTCTCTCATTTCCTTGGGTCGGCCTGAAGGTGGAGGGCACAAAGGAAGAATTTATTTATTAATGGCACCCACTGAGGACCAGTTCTGTGGCACAAAGTGGGGTAAAAGAGAAATAGGAAAAAGCCTTGCAAAGAGAATCCCTGCTGAGCTCATAGGCCTGATTTTAAAGAAGGGCTTCAGCCACGCAATGACAAAATGCAAAGTACTTGAAGAAAATCATGTGTAGGTAAAATATTTCCTCAACCCCACCCGCCCCTCAACCTGTTTTCCCTCTACAAATCTGGGTCTGGTCTCAGCTGAGCTCGTGTCAAAGGTTTTCAGTGGGAGCAGGAGCAGATCCATCAGGGAATTTGCAAGGTTTGGTGAATCTGAGTTCAGTGACAGACCAGCAGAGCACAGCCCTGGGACATGATATGTCCAGTGCCCTTCATAGAAAGCATGAGATTGACTTGTCTGAAAACTGAGTCCCTGTCTTGATCTCTGACCAAATCCTCAGCAAGACAAGCTTTTCTAGGCTGCTCTGCCAGCTCACCTTGGTGCTGCCTGGAGTGCTGCACACAGGAGCATCCGCTCCTCCCGCCCTCAGGCTGGCACCCATGGGGGAGCCACCAAGAGGATGACTCACCAAGGAGCACCTTCCCTTCTCCCACTGAACTCTAATTTACTTAATCACCACAGATTAAAGCATGCCTAATTAAGGACAGGCATTAGGTCTGATGGGGACTCAGTTCCTGTTCTGTTCACACACTATTGGGCTGGGGAAGCCCAATGCCCCTCACCTCATTTCAGGCTTTCAGACAGGAATGTTTCCTTCCTTTCCCAAGAGAATTCAAAGTGCGCCTTTCACCAAAAAAGAAGAAGGTATAGAAGAACCTATAAAAAGTACTTTAGGTCCCAAAAATGTTCTAGAGGAAACTTCTTCTCTGACACAGGTATTTACATGCAGGGGCTGGGTGCCAGCAGGAACTCAGTAGTTTATGAGTGGGCCGAAGATGGAACAAAGTATTGTTATGAGGAATATAGAAGGAAGGTCTCTTGTCACAGGCTCCAGCACGACCATAGCTCTGCATGCAGACCAGAGGGGGCCAGGAACCTTCTCTGTAAGGGCTTCACTGCTCTGTTAACCTGAGCTTTACTGCAGGCACAGCCCCAAGTGATGTGGCACTGGAATCAGTCCCGCCTCTTCCACATATTGCTGCATAGCCTTGAGTGAGTCACTTCACCTCCCCCAGATGCACACTGTACAGCTAGGGAGGCATGGATACTCCCTCTCTGCCATGGTTTGGCTGATGGGATTTCCATGTCTCCGTCATGGCATTCATCTGCTTCGAGGTATGGATATATTTCTGACATTTCAATAAATAACAATAAGCAATATTTGGCTTCTCTAAGGCACTTGGCACAAACAGACTTTGAAGTGTTTTCTAAAAGATGTAAAGTTTCATTTTTCTTGATCAGGAAACAGGGCCTTAACCCTGCAAAGAGTGTCTAGTGATGACCACGGCACCTTTCAGTCATGTTGTCTTTGAAATTCCATCATCAACTGAAGTGTCTCACAGGGTCACCCACCGGTGGGTCCTGACTCTCATTCATCAGTGCATGTTCACAGCTCCCTGAGCTCCAGGAGAACCTTGTGCCTGTTTAGTTTACAAACAGGCTTCAGAAGGCATTTGTTGAGCTGGCTCACTGCAGAAGGTCAAGTTTCACTTCCCGTGAAGCACTTGTTTAACACTTGTTTAGTTGGATGGTGCCATGAAGTTATTTAACCCCACCAAGGTTTCACTACGAGAAAAGACAAAATAGTTGAAGACTGGTGTGATCAGCATTTGTTGTTTTGCTTTTAAACTGAAATGTGAATGATTCTAACGCTGAGATGAACCAGGGAGTGTGCAGCACACCGAGCATCACAGCTGCCCACCCTGGCACTGTCATCCTGTGACCAACACAGTGTTGAAGACCTGCAAAGGGTCTCCTGCTGTAATAGGTCACAACATGATGTGCCAAGGGCTTCCCACGGGTCTCACAGCTCCCTTCCAACACAGGCTGGGGTTGTAGGAGGCAGAGCAGCCAGCAGGGTCAGCTCTCTAGTTAGAGAAGAGGCTGCTGCAAGGTCAGGCTGGGAAACGGTGCTGCGAGCACCGTCTGTGCTGCCAACACAGCGATGCCAAAGGAGGGAGAAGTGGTCTGTCAGTTGGGAAGCACATGAGTCCAAGGCCAAAAGCAGAGATATCTGCCCAAGAAGATGCAGGAACTCTCTCCCCCAGCAGACCCTGTGGGCTCACAGCCCCCAGGAGCTAACAATTTGGATGATGCAGACACCCAATACCAGCAGCACCCCTGGGCCCTGTGCAGGGAGCCACACATGGAGGTGACATGGGGTGCAGTGGGGACATTCATTCCTCCCCAAAGCCCATCATCTTACAGGTGCTATGGAGATGCCCCAAATCTGTGGGTGCCTCACTGGGGTGCCAGGCAATGCCAAACCCACACCCTCTCCAAACAGGAGGGAGCAGGAGGGAGTGAACATCTGCATGTGGCTTGGGTGACACGAGCCCGAGGGCACAAATTACACACTTTACAAGTGACATTTGCTGTCCTGGGGGGAGGCTAGTGAGGCTCTAAAGTTCAACTAAACTCTACCCAGAAAGAGGACAGCATGTGGTCTTCTTTTCCACTCCCCAGGGTAACACTATGGTGTTTCTGGGAAGGAAGTCCAACTCCTGCTCCCAGGTCTGGCAGTGGGTTTGGACCCAGGGGTGGGATTCACAGGTTGCCTGGGAATTTCTGGCTGCTTTGCCTGAATTCTGTCAGTGGGAACCGAATTACACCAGCAGAGGGTCTGAGTTAGACCAGCTAGAGCTACACAGCCCAGGAGGTGCTCAGTAGCATCCTACCAGCTCCACTGTGCAGATGGAGAAACCAAGGCACAGCAGCTCCATGTGCCATTCCCATGCACACAGTCCTACCTAACAAGGCCATGACACGGATCTGCTCACTTTGTTCACATCACCTGTGATGATCTTGGAGGTCTTTTCCAGCCTTAATGATTCTATAACTATTCTGTGGTCTGGAATGGTGTCCACCTTCTCTTTTATACTACCTGCAGTGAGAGTGATGAGGGAAAAGGTGCACAGAGGCTCTCCTGGGATCAGAGGAACCAGGTGACAGAGAGTAGTGGTACCTTAGCACGCTTTCCTGGGGTGTAGTTCAAGTGTTCCTTTTGTTTCCAGCATCAAGGCACTTCTCTATCACTCAACTTCAAATCTTACTGACTTCAGGTATCCTACATGCCTATCTCCTTTGCATCTCTCTGGCGGGATACGAGGCCAAGATCATGACCAGTGAGGTCAGTCATGGTGTCTGAAGGAGAAGAGACCACCTGCTAGCCACACAATTACCTTTAGGCCTCCCTTTTCTGAACTCCCCCATCACCTATTCCAAGCCAATGAGCAGTTTCAAAGGAGGAGACAGAGGAGACTCCTTGTCCTGCTCCAAAATCTGGGAGAGAAGAACACATTCTGAAGAAAGTAGTCAGAATGCTTCAAGAAAAGCATCTATTCAGGCAGTTGTGTAAATTCAGAGTTGCTTCTACCAGGAGAGTTTATTGTAAGATCAAGATCTCTGCAGTGCAATCCTGCCCATTGAGAAAGTCATTATTTTTCTCCAAAAATGATTAAAAAGAACTGGACTTTTTTTTTTCTGAATTCACAGCTCCAGTCTCTTTTCCAGATAACTCAAGACAGGAAAGCCAAATGAATTATTACTCTCCTTCTCTGTTTTCTCAGAAAATGCTAACAGCATTCCTGTGCCTGCATCCCTTGGATGTTCTCTCTCCAGTTTTCTGGTCTTTCTGCCTCTCTTTGGACACACACACTTTGATACACAGTTAAACTCTCCCATTCAGGAGTGGTTTGCACATTGCTGTGCTGTGATTTGTTGTAGATGGCTGTGCCACGATGATGTTATTTAAGTCGGTTATCTCATAGCACAGAATTACTTAATAATTTGCTCCATTTGTCCTCATTGACGGAAACAATGTGCTCAACCATGTGTTATCTCAGTTCCTAAGCATTTTTAAGCAATCCTTCAAGGCCTTGAGCAGCTCCAGCTCTTTATTTTATCAATGGGAAGATCAGAACATGTGACTCACTGCAGTACTGAAGGATCCTTCAATTTACTGGAGAGTAGCAGGACATAAAGTGAGCTGGGCAAATTCAGATGAGACAATTACCAGTCACAGGGGAAATCTATCAAAGGAATTGGGGGACTGTCTATCTCCTGAAGATGCAATTCTTCTGATTAATGTCTGTATCTACAGGGAGAACCCAACACTGACTCCTATCTTGCTGTGCTCCTTTTAGACCCCGTAGAGACCTAGTCTGTGTGATCAGGAGAACCAAAGGGCAATTCTTATCTTCCCAGGGGACACATCTAAAACTGGGCAGATGAATCATGCCCTTGGAAAGGATGTTTCCTACCACCTGTGGCAAAGGAAGCTGGGAGTGGCCACGTTAGATATAATTATGTTATAAGGGTCTAGTTAGGAGAAATGAACTCCAGTTTTGGTGGTCAGCTCAGTTTCCAAACTGAGTGCCTAGTGCTCTTTGGGTGTGTTGGGTATCTGCACACATGTCTGCTGGCAGACATGATAAAAGGCCTATGGGCACCTTCATCTCTCTGGAATTTGATGTTATCCAGACTTGGGCCTCCTTTAAGTCCTTCCTTATGTCTGTCACTGCAGATGTCATGGGTATGCATGGTATATATGCTGTCCGGAATAGGCTGGAGCATCCCACAAATAAAAAGATGTCAATGGTTAGAAAAATGAGTCTCTCCCAATGTAGCCAACAGAGTTGTTCTTCTGGCCAAATGAATCATTCCCTGGGGTCCATTGACTGGCTTGACAAGCACTGTGGACACAATTCTACAGACACTGGAATGTAGCTGTCTCCATCTCTAAGCTGAACTCTACCTTTGATATCATGCAGGGAGCTCAACCCTGTTGACAACAAATCTCTATCTCACACCTCTTGAGGGTCTTGGGGATATCTTGCCCAGCTTTCAGCAGCTGCTCCAAGAGGGAGGGAGTGTGTAGGCCTGTATAATTTCCTGCCAGATTTGTGTGGATGCCTCAGATTCCCACAGCATCTCAAAAAAACCCCCACTCCCTAAACCTCCATTTAGGCAACTGAACAGTGCCCTGTATGTTTTCCAGGAACAGATGCCTTACTCAAGAATGCACTGCTGAACACATTGCAGGAATATGGGGGTGGATTTCTGTGGCATGTGTATACAAGTGCTCAGACTCAAAGAGTTTGTTTCTGGCCATAAAGTTCCTAAATGCTCCTTACCTGTCCTCCAGGATGTTTGCTTTGCTCAGTTCATTGGTGTAGGCAAGACACTTTCCCCGTGCTTTATCACAGGATCTAAAAAGGTAAATGATTTATATGAGTTATCAATGTTTATTCTATCACTGGGAACACTGAGTGGAGATAAAATATAGTCAAACAAGATGCACTAGGACAGAAAACCACAAGCTGCATTTCATGCACAGCCATGAACACGCTCAGCTTCTCAGAAAACCGGGTCCAAATGTGTCAGGGGCCAGAGCAAGCTCTTGATTACACAGCACTGAGCCCACAGCCAATGTGACTATTGGCCTCTTTTCCAAGGAGCAAGTTCTAATCCATGTTGGCATGTGTGAAATAAGGAATTGGCGGCACTCATTAAGAAAGAAAAGAAACGGAGAGCCATGAAAAGGAAAGTAGCTTTACTAGTATTTCCAGTGTTGAATCATTGGCATTCAGGGCTGTGGCCAGGTTAGGGTGGAATGATGTCTAATTTGGGTGCCCAACACTGACAAGTCCTACTAGGGAAAAATGCTAATCCTCTTCCCCTGGAAGCAGAGCAGGAGGAGAGTTAGAGCTCTGCTGCTGCGAGGGGTTCCTTTTCTCCACTCTCCCCAGGAAAACCATCCCCCTTTCAAGCTCCTCACTTCACCCTGGCCAGATCCCAGCACTCTGGTCCCTGCCTCATGTGCTGCCTTCAGCCCTCCCCCACAAAGGCTGCTCTTGAGATGTTCAACCTCTCCTTGCCCATCAGGGAGAGAAAATCCTGGTTGTTTGGAAACAAACAGCACTATTCTCAGAGAGTGCAGGGGAAGTATTTTCAGCAGCATTTTCACCACCTTCCCGTGTCTGAGCCCTCACTGGTGCAGACTGGGAGTAAACTCTGGACTTTCCCACCAGCAGTGCTTCCCCTGTAAAAATAGGATTTCCAAGAGAACAAGTTTTCCCTCATTGTTCCTGGCAGGCATTTCACCATCAGCCTCTTTGTGGGCAAACATGCTACTGGTGCATCCACTAAAACTACAGCAAACGAGGTCTGGAGAACAAACCTCAAGATGACAGGGAGAGTCTTAAATATAAAGGAAGAAAGAAAGGAAGGAAGAACAAAACCCACAGCAGATGCATAATCAAGAGGACCAAAAAGCTTGTCCATGCTACCAACATCCATGTGAGAAACCTGCCCATCTGGGATGTGAGAGCAGAGAAAGTGGCTCAGCAAACCATCAAGGGGCTGGAATTCAGCACCCTACCATGAGTCAGCACGGCCAGGACTTGAATTTGGGGTGCCTGGGAGTGGAGAGGACAATCCAGTGCTGCCTGGAGTGCTCTGTTTTCCAGGGAGATTCCAGTTGACCAGGCTGGTGTAGCAGTAGAGGGTAACAGTGAGTCAGTGAGGCTGCTGGCCCACGTGGCTGGGACGGGTCTTGCTGGTGGAGATGGAGGGGTTGGAAGTGGTGACCATGTGTATGCAGAGCACAGAGCAGAGCAACTCTTCCTAAACAGCGTCTGTATTCTCAGAGAGCCCGTGCCCAGTCACACATCACTCAGTAAAGTTGTAGTGAATTATTTTTCCCTTAAAGCGCCAATATTTTTTGAATCTTTAATCAAAATTGTAAAGCCTAAGAGCGGGTTCTCTTGCAATTGAAGCTGGGTATCCAGTGGTTAGAAAGGAACAGCAGTCAGGACTCCTGGGTCCCATTTTCAAATCTCCCACTGACTCTTTGAGTGACCTTGAAGAAGTCAATTAATTTCTGTGTCATATTCCAGACAGGTAAAAATGAGGGAATAATTCTTCCCTAGTTCACTGGGGGATTGTGAGTCTTAATTGTTTGCAGGGCACTTTTCTTCTTCTCTCCCCAGATGAGAAGTAAAGGGCTTTTACTCCAGCATGGCTGAAGGAAGGCTGAAAGTTGGCATGGAAAGCCACAAACACTCCAGGACTGAGACTGCAGTGCTCAGAGGGCACATCTGTCTTTGCTGAAAGGAGGCAGAGTCACTTGATCCTACATCCCATGCCCTGTGCATATGGATTGGAGCCTTCCAGCATCACCCAGGGCTCCAGATCCCCCCACCACCTGCTCCAAGGCCACCTTGCCCCAACCTTCCATCAGCTCTGGAGGCTGATGTCTCCTTGCAGACACGTTTTGGAGACAGGCAGTGAGGAGAAACCAGCTGCCTCCATCCAGAGCCACTCACACATGTCCATCCCACATGCCCCCTTGCTCCCAGCTTTGGGATGTTTGCTGCTCCTCACCAGGAACGTGCTGCTGCCCCACGAGTGGGGAGGCATCACCAGCTGGCAGCCTCTCAGAATCCAGCCACAGCTATGAAGTCCTATCTGGGCTATCAGCTGCTTCATGGAGCCGACCAAAAAATCCTTTAGGGGCTCATCTTTCTTCTGAAAGTGGGTATTCTCACACCTAGACTGAGGTGATCCTTTTTCTGGGGTGCTCTGTTGAGGTGAGTGGAGCTGTGTCAGGCCACGCCAGCCTGCCCTGGCGTGCAAATGGTTCCTGTAGGGAAGGATCTCTGAGTTTATTAATGTGTAAGTTTATTTTTGCCTTGAAGGGAAGCTTGCCACTGCCCTGCCTGCTGAGCTGATCACTGCACAGGTTTCCCCGGGCAGAAGAGAGGACGAGGAGCTGCCACCCGGGAACCCCATCCAAATTAACCTACTTACCAGGCTGCTCTCCTGTCTGCTCTAGGAGAGTGGCTGTTTGTTTGCTTTAGGCCATTTCTGTGCAAGCAGTAACCAGAGATGGGCAAAATTCAGAAAATTTCTGCTCCCGTGGGAAATTTCAGCCTTTCAGAGGTCAGTCTGCATCCCAAATCAGGCCAGTTTCAGCAGAATACAATTCTGGTTGAACTCACTTGAAGCAGTCGGATTCTCCCTGGTGAAAAAGTGGAATCTAGAGAAAGAAGAGGGGGAGGGAAATGGGGGAGATTTTCTTTTACTTACAGGAAACTTCCTTTTATGAGAAATTGTATTTTTCACTTGTTCCAGTCCCAAACTGCTCCAGAACTAATGCCAGGAATTCCCTCATCTATTTATACTCAGTTTTGCTGTCTGGGTCTTATTGTACCTGGCATTTGCTGTGACATATGACTGTATTGCAAATAATACCAGGAACATTTACCTTGTGGAAGTATCATGGAGGGAAGGTTTCCAAGGGCCCTTTGTCAGTTTGCTGCCACCAACCTGCAGGGACCATCCCAGGCCCCCCCAGTCCTGCCAGCAAGGGTCCAAAGCCCTGTGGCTTTTTGAATGCTGCAGCTGCAACAGCATGGGTGTATTTTAGGGGGGATAAATGCTCTTTTTTGGTTAAAAAAAAAAAGGCAGCAACACTGTGAATTTCTGTCAGTTTTGCCAAGTGAATTCATTTTGAATTAAAAAACGAAAGTTGCTTGAGATGGATTTCACTATGAAAAGTCTCTTTGTTCAGAGATCTTGTTTTTCTTCTTAACATGAAAAACGCTTAAAAGTGAACTGAAATGTTTTCTCTGGAGTGGAGTGAAACTTTTTTATTAGATCAGGAACAATATAGATGTGTGTAATTATCTTTCAGCATCACCAGCACAACAAAACATCTCTTTCCTCGTTGTAATTGAATGCATTGTGGGATACCCTGTTAAAACCGAAGCTGTTTGCAATTGCCTCAAATCCAAATAACTCTTAACTGCGACTCTTGTTTTTACACAAGGAGCCATGAAAACATTACCATAATGAGGATCTGTCAGAGTTTACTGTGGGGGACAACAGTCAAGTGGTGGTTCTATATCTAATCTCATCAACACCACTGTAATTACAAGGAAAATCAGGTCTGTGGATTGGTGTTTTCTTGGTATTAAGTTAATGTCAGTATGAGACATTCCAGATCTGGGATGAAGTTTGGCTGATTGCATGTAAATGTCTAAATTTGAGTTCCCTTTGCAGTCACAGAAATCTAGTCTGTGGTGTCTGGGGAACAACTCACTGGAAGAGGTGTCAAAAACAGTTTGGATAAACCACACCTTGAAAATACTCATGGTCTTGCTGCAAAAACAGCCCAGCTCTGATGAAGACACTGAGGGTGCACATGTGCAGGAGGGAAAGCAGGTGCCTAAATACAGTTGTGTCAAACCCTTTGAGATGCCCTGGTGCATCTCACCGGGCTTCCAGTTGTTGCTCTGGAAGGACACAAGTCTTGTACAGGTCCCATCTCCTACCTGCCAGCCTCATGTCTCTGCTAACCTGAGACATTTAAAGCAGCACCTGATCACTGATTCATTCCCCTGAAGTTGCATGAGGTGAAAATCATTCCCAGAGTCCTCCTCAGTTTGGCAGGACTTGGAAATGCACAATTTGGAAGCGCTCCTGATGTGCCTGTAGATCCAAAGATGGATCATGTAGCAGCAACCTGCAGCATGACAGCCCTGCCCAAAATCTTGGGAGGCTTTGGAAGGTCAGATGAGTAAGTCAGTCTCTTGTTGCTTTACATAAGACACATGGCAAGAGGAGGAATTGCTGTGGAGACTGCACGGTGCTTTCCTGGAAAGCCCCTGCATTAACTTCCAACCTTTTGTCGCCTTCTGTGTGATCACTTCCACGATTTTCCTGCTGACAAGTCACACCTCTTGCTTCGGAGGGGGCAGGGCTATGCCAAATCGCTCCCGCTCTTTGCAGAGGCAGAGCTTCTTGCATCACCGTAGGAAGCCGGAGATTTACAGCCGTGGGATTGCCCAATCACCCCAGATAAGAGGAGTATAACATGTCAGCAGTGTCCACGTTTTTATCGCTGTAGGAAAGACAGAGAGGAACACTCAGGTCTCTGTGGCGCTGACAGAAACAAATATCCTTCCCCTGCTGCTCGTCTGAACTTGAGCAGTGCAGAGTGGGCAGCGCCGTCTGACCAGCAGCACCAGTGCTGCTTATCTGTGATTAGAGCAGAACTGGCCCTGCTTTAAATCACACATTTCCCTTCCGCTGTCATTTATAATCAATGGAGATATTTTATGTTTATACAGCCCCTCTCATCCTGAGGATCCCACGGGGTGTTCTAAGGCATGACCCCGATGTGGCTCTCCTCCTCTGCAAGGAGATGGATTCAGGAGGGCATCATAGAATCAGAGTGGTTTGGGTTAGAAGAGACCTTAAAGCTCATCTTGTTCCAACCCCCTGCCATGGGCAGGGACATCTTCCACTAGACCAGGTTGCTCCAAGTCCCATCCGACCTGGTCTTGGACGCTTGCAGGGATGGGGCAGCCACAGCTTCTCTGGGCAACCTGTGCCAGTGGCTCACCACCCTCACAGGGAAGAATTTCTTCCTAATATCTAATCTAAAACTGTCCTCTTTCAGTTTAAACCCATTTCTCCTTGTCCTATCACTTCATGTCCATGACAAAAGTTCCTCTTCAGCTCTCTTGTAGCCCCTTTAGGTAAAGGGGAAGCCCATCTGAGCTTTCTGTCCTGCTGGCTTCTGTGCTCATGGGCATTCTGGTCAGTGGTGGTGGCCCAGGCAGTAATGGAAAGAAGCACAACCATCCCATTCATATTCCCTTGTTCCAAAATACTTCCTAGACCATGGTTGGGAAGGCAGATATGCCCCAGGGGAAGAAACTTGTGATAGCATGACTTCTGCAAAGGGCCATACATGCAGATCTTTTAGGGACCAAATTCACATCCTATCTTGGAAAGCAGCAAATCCATGTCCAAAGGTGATTTACTGGAGGGAAAAGACTGAACAGAAGTTTTATTTTAAAATCGTGAGACCCAGTGAAAACTCAACTGAGTCTCAGTCTAATCTAATCTGAATGTCTCAGATGTAGAAGTCTAGCTCTGAGCTGATTTTCTAGACCCTATCAGAATCCATGAAGACAACCAAGGCCTTTTAGGGCATATCCCAATAGGGCATGTCTTGCAAATGTCTACTTTAGGATGAGGTACATTGCTGGATGGTAAAGGGGGTCCAGGACAACAACAGAGAAGTAAATGTCCATATTGCAGATGTCTGAGGTTAAGAGAGATGAATTTTACCTTGTAGCATCACCTGTGAGCCCAAAACTGAGCAAGGGATCTAAACAGGCAACAAGAATCCTTTCCTCTTGGCCAACACCTTTGTGTTCTCCATCCTGCACCTTCCTGAGTAGTGGAGGGGAGGTGGCAAATAGCACTGGGCTCTTCACTGCTTTGGACCCAGGTGACAAGGCAGAGAAACAGGCTTTGCCAGAAAGTCTTCTAAAAGTAGCCAAAAGGTTGCTTAGGTTAATTACCAGGGCCAGAAAGAGGGTATAGAAATCAGCAAGGGCAGAGCCAGGGATTCACACCCAAAACCAGCAATCTTGATATTTAGTCCACTAAAATAAACAGAGCCAGCTGGAAATGGGATGAGAAATAGTAACCTTTAAACCATGTTAATGTTTCTTTGGAGATTATAATGAGATTGTGGAATTACAGAATGAGATGAAAGTTTCCTACTTAGCAAATTAAAAAGAGGTTTCAGGCTTTCCAGGAGCTTCATCCAGGTCCAAAACACAGTGAACCAAAACTAAGTATCACCCAGACTAACCACAGTCCTGGTCAGAAGAACAGAATGAAGAGTACTCTCTCTGAGCACCAAGTCACAATTTGTGGGGGAGACTTTCCACTGACTTTTCTGGGGTTTGCACACATGTGGAGCTTTCCCCCCTTGGATGCAGATGATCTTAGACCCCTGCCTACAGCTGCGAATAGAGGCTGTGTTTGCCTGTCTGCATTCCAGAGCTAATGCACATTCCAGCCCATGCGGAGGACTTTGCCTCGCCTCCTCCGATGCGCAAGGTCACTCCACCTTTGATCCCCTGCGTCTGTGTCAGGCTCTGCAGGCTGCCCAAGGCGGGATGTGCAGTGACTCAGCAGCTCGAGGCCCGCTCTGTTTCTCCCTTTAAGGGGATTTTTTGCTCCAGTGGAGCTGTTCTCAGAGCTGCTGAAGCTCACACGCCCGATCTTGAAGGCGGCGAGGGTGCAATTACCCAGTGTGCTGGTTTAGAGTTAAACTGGCAGGAGAAATGAATCCAACTCAGAATGGGATTGCAAGTCAGAATAACGATTTAATAAAAGATCACAAAATACACTGAGACAGAAGGAAAATTCATTTGTGCCACAAAAACATCAGATGTACAACCCAGCACAGTGGGCCACAAACAGAATGGAGCTCACCAACCCCTGTGCTGAGCACCACGTGCGCCCCCCCCACCACCTTGAGTTCAAAGTAAAAAGAAAACAAGAAACGTACTGGTGAAAATGATGGTTGCAGTCCGATGGCAGGCTCAGTCTGATCGAGGCTCTGGTCCTCCTCTGGATCTGAAGAGAGCCCCCAGTCCCACAACCCCAAGCTTATATCCACTTGGACTCAGATGGGAACGCCCAGTCCCTCCCCCAGGGTGGAGACTTTCACAATGGGTGATTTACTCTGTGAGGTGAACAATGGCATATTTTTGGCACCCCTGATGGCCCCTGAGCAGACAGGTGGGTGTGGAGGCAGAAAATCTTCCTTATCCCACAGAAGTTCCTGAACACCCAGTTTGTAGCCTGAGGGGTGGGGTGTGCCCTGGGCAGCTGCAGCCAATGGGCCATTGTGAGCAGTTTGTGAGAAAAATGCCATAGAGGGTTTAGAATCCACACCCACCCAGTGACAAACTGATCCTGGCTACTAAAACCAGGACACCCGGCAGGTGCAAAGCCGCTGCAATGCTGCCGCAGCGCAGCCTGGGCTTACCTCAGGCAGGGGGGATGTGTCCAATCACTGCTGGTGTTGCCACGGGAATAACAACGTGGGAGAAGAGCATCATGCAACCAGAAACTGTCACATGTCCGTAGGACGTCCACCTTCACTGCAACAGGAGAAGGGGACTGTGATTTGGGAACACCGGGGGTGTTCGATTGAAGTTTGATGAGTCTGATTTGTGTTGTTAAACATCAGCAGTGCCTGATATTCCTGAGCTCCTGAGGCCTGGATCACAAATTAAAGATGGTCAAAAGCCACGGGATAAATGACCAATGGAAGGACAAACTGCGGGGAAGGCTTAAAAGTAGCACACAGACCAGGTGTGTCAACCTCTTCTTAGCTTCCCAGTGTCCCTTGTGGGAAGGGTCTGGCCACCTGTTTTAGAATGACAGAATGGTTTGGGTTGGGAGGGGCCTTAAAGATCATCTCATTTCCACCCACCTGTCCCTGCCATGGGCAGGGACACCTTCCACTAGACCAGGTTGCTCCGAGCCCCATCCAACCTGGCCCTGGATACCTCCAGGGATGGGGCAGATGCAGCTTTTCTGGGCAGCCTGTGCCAGGGCCTGCCCACCCTCATACTGAAGGATTTCTTCCTAACACGTTATGCATATCTATCTTGTTTTAGTTTAAAGCATGCAAGGGGCAACATGCAGCTTGACAGCCCTAGGTGGCCACAACAGAGACTTTAACAGTCTTGCCTAGAGTCCTGCCTAGTTTTCCTTCCCTCCATAACACTGGCACTTCCACAACCACTAGTAAAGTGCCACTGCTCACTGGACAACATAGCACCACATCATACAGCTCAAATCAAACCCCTTTAGGAGGACGTGGCTCTGGAGACACCACAAGTATCCCCCAACACACCTGCTGCCTTAGTTCTCCCTGAATTTCAGCCATCATTAATGTACACTAATTAGTACTGTTGGGAGCCCTTGAGAAAAGCATGGATAAATACTAAGAAACCACTTAATGCCCAAAAGCATAAAACATCTTGGCTTTAGCTGGTTTATGCTGTATCACAATATCCAACTTACAGCACAGGGCACAAAAATAGCTTCCAACAACATTATCACTTTGCTCTAATGGGCTAAATTCAGCCCTGAGGGGCTGTAGAAATTAATGGAGTTTGGCCCAACATGTGGTTAATGAGGATGGTCTATTTCAAGCCCATAAGGTACCACATTTCTGCCACTACAGATTGGCTGGGAATAATTCACCTCTTCAGAGACATTGTATTCACTTCCAGTCCTGACTATGTTTGCTCTAAATAGAGGCAGCAAAAATAGACATCAAAAACAAAAACATTTCTTTCAGACTCCAAATGCCTCTGGCTCCGATTTTGATCTTGCATGCAGTAGAAACTCAAGTGAGTGGAGAGGTTTATTTCTCATTTGTGGCAGTAAAAATGAACTGGGCCCATTATGTTTAACACTGTTTTAGGATGCACAACATTTAAGGCAGTATCTAAATACTTAGAAATCGTTAACCTTGATTAAACAAGTGTAACCTGTCCTGCTCATCTTTTCCTATGAATAAACTCTTTTCATCTTTTGAATTCTGTACTCACTACTCCCTGCCCATACAGCCAAATCCCCTCTACCCAAAAATCCCTGCTCAGGAACTTCAGAATCAAACCCATTTCTAGTTCTGCACAACTTTGCCCTCAATCTCTACAAAGCCTGTACACCCATGTTCACCTGTCAAGGCCAATATGTGTTTACCTGTAAGAAGAGGTGCATAAGGATGTTTTCTTCCAGTCTGCACTGCTGCTCCCTCCTTTTGCATCTTAGTCTTTGCCCCCAGTTTGAACTTGACCTTTACGTCTTTGCTGCTGTTTGTTTGTTTTGAAACAGGGCACAGCCACAGAGGCTCAAAATATACCCTTAATTCTTGTATCCAAAATCTCCATCATGCCTTGTTATTTTCCACAAACTCTCAAAAAAAGGCAGAATGCTCCAGAAAGTATGAGACTGCAGTTCAAGCGGTGTCAGATCTTCCAAACAGTCTTGTCATTTTAAGTATGGATGTTTTGTGTAAGTGACCTCCCATCTTCCCTCTCGCTCTTACAACTTACCCTGGCTATTCTTAGCTGAAGAGGTAACTGAGGAAGGATCTCCCCAGAATGCCTGAATAGAGTGTCAAAGGGTTCAGCTACACCTCTGAGTGTAGGGAGCCAACTACCACCATCTGGCTGTGTCCATACTATCAGAGTCCTTTGGCCTCCAGAAGAGGGTGAATTCATCCAAACTGCTTATGGAGAAAGGTCCCTCATCCATGTGAACTTCCCATCAGTGACTGGAGAGTTTCTGGGATAGTGCTAGGTGGCCTGGGCAAAAAAATTGTGCCACAGATCATTCTATCAGTAGAAGGCAAATTCTAGAGGCTCAACACTGTTTCACTGTCATAGATACCTCCTTGAAAACCTTCCCATCATCACCAAAATAAGATTGGATTAATTATTTATTTTTTTCCCTCGACTACTTGCTTTCAGCCTATGAGTTGTTCTCCTTTTCCAGGAAAGAAGCCATAAAGTTCCCTGCTGATAAAAGCTGTGCTGAAGTAGAGCACGTCCACCCCTTTCCTTTGGGGTAAGCTCGTGATTTCATTCCTATGGCTCATAAACTTAACTCCTCAAACTTGTTGACTTTCAGCACGACAGCCAAAGGTGACACTTGGGATTGTATGTATGTATGTGCTCCTCTAGACTACAGCTATGCAGAGGAGGACTTTCCAAGGAGGGTGATGAACTCAGTGCCCAGCCCCCTGGTCTTCACTGATCCAGACAGTACCTCCCATCAACACCACTCCACTTTCCAGCAGAAATGAAGAGGAAGATAACCAAGTTATGGTGTTTGGTCTTTTACCACCTCCAAACACCATCCATTCATTACTTGGATCACAAGAAATAAAGAGTGGATTTGAAATTCTCATCTACTTAGTCATTTGTTAACTTCTGATAAAACTGAGCTTTGTCTTCTTATCTCTCTTTGCCAAACAAAGAGGCCAAGGCCAGCAAGTGAACCTCATCTTTCACACTACCCACCTGATCCAATCAGTCACATATTGTAGTTGATCATTACATTCTCCAGATAACTACTTGCCCTCTATTATATGATGTAAAAAATGTTTGGTGCACTAACCAACTAACGGGAAGGAGTAGAAAAGACAAAGTTTCAATGATATCACATCTTTATCAGTTTCATTGGTGTAATACAGGCAGTAATTTAGCACAATTAGATGGAATAACTTGTCTCTCTGGAATGAAAACAATTGTTATCCTCAATATACACCCATTATACACCATTCTCCAGGGACCACTAACTCCAGCTAGTCTTGCTTCAGGGGATTCTGACCCCACTTATACTCCATTGCAGAATTCAGGTTAAAGGCCCAGCCCTTACTCCTGGATGCTCTGTGTTTCTGGGAACAATCTCTCAAATACAAATGTTATCTGCTCAGTTTTTCTGGATAATGTATCTGTTCATATCTATCAGGCCCCTCATCTGGGAGATTTTGGACTTTCTTGGGAACAGACTTACATCTCTGGCCTACACTCTTTAAAGTCACAACTCCTAATTGGTCACCAAATCTAAGGGGAAATGGAAACTTTGAAAATTTTGAAAATTGACTTCTGAAATTTCATCATCAGCTCTGAAAATCCCAGCTTTGGACTGACACCTCCATGGTAGAAAGACCTGTGTCCATTTGGTAGTGGTGATAGAAGTTTGCTCTCATTTCTAAAAGTGTAATTCTGGAAGTAGATTTAGTTAGTCCCTACAACCATTTCCTTTGGCCAAGGCTAGACTTACACAGATTATTACCCTTCTCTCACCTACCCCAAAGCTTTGGCACTACGTGTATTTACAGCAAGCAATCACCCTGTAAGACAGGAAGCAACTCCAGAGAGTGAGTCATTGGCAATAGCAAAGAACTGGTTAGTTATAAGGGTGGTTAATGCTCTGAAATACTGAGTGGTTAGCAACATGTCATGTTGCTGTTGAGAGAGTGCTCATATTTACTCAGAGGTCAATTACTCACTCATAAATTTATTGGTTTAATTTCCTTGTAGTCTATTTCCTATATTACATATTCATAATCATCTTCTCATAAGTCGTCCTCCTACAGCTACTAATTATTCTCTATGTTCACCACACACCTTTTGTGCCATATAGATGGGAAGTATTAATTTTGGTACAGCAGAGATTTTTTTTTTAATTAAAGCAATGTTCTTCAGAAATAAATGCAACAACCATCAATTACATTCAGCAAATAAGGAAAAGTCGTTAAATAAGAATGCCAATCAAGATGCTGAGCTGAAATTCAAATGACATCAATCATACTTCTGTTGTTCCAAAACGCTGACTTAATCAATGCAAAGTCCACAGGGCTTCAGTAAGGGCATCATTCACACATATTACTTTTTATTTCCCTGGAAGGTGCAGCTCTGTGGCTGGGGCAATCAAACAGCACCTCAGCCACTCTGGAGAAAGGTCTGCAAAGGTGCCTTCCATGCTATGGGCTCCTGAGAAATCAACAGAGGACACATCTCATGCTCTGCGAGGTGTCTTCTCTCCTCCACATGAACAAGAGCAGGTACAACAAACCAAAGCATTTGAAATATTTCACTGAAAATAAGGGCTCACATTCTCTGGCTACACAAAAATATTTGCTTCTAATAGAGACAATCAAGTGTCATTTCTTTTTCAATGAGAATCGTCCAAGATTTTTGAGCCTTTAAGGTCTGCAGGGGAGTGTTTCTGCATTACCACTTCCATATTTTGTTCAATCAAAGTAGCTGAGATAGAAGGATCTGGTCACCAAGAAATGAGAACTAGATTAAGAAAAATAGTCTAGTGGATCTTACAAAATCCAGTATTTTGAATCTTGGCTTCAAGGGAATGGGGTAAGAAACTTGTGACTCTGGAAGTGGATACCATCAAGTATTTATTTCATAGAGCTACATAATATGTAGGACTGAGCACTTACACATGGTCATTCATACTGCAGCTACACAAGACAATGACAGCCCCCCCTATATGTGTTCCTTGCCAGTTGTGTTTGGCCCCGAGCAAGAAGAACTCCTGCAGTAGAGCAGTGTCCTGGTCCAGAGGTTGGATTGTGTCTGGAGCTATCTCATAGATCTGTTTTCCAGAACAGTGGCCAGACTCACTTTAACTCCCATTAAAGTTATTGACTGCCCTGTGAGCTTAATACTTCAATGTCCCAGGACCTACAGATCACAGAACAAGGCACTACATTGTAATATGTGGCAAATGGCATTGAAGGCAGTTGGCAGTGGCTAAGCAAAGACCAAAGAGAAGAGGAGTCCAGGAAGAGGCACGAGGGATATGTCAGAAGCCAGTAGCCAGCTGTGCAGAGCTGAACCTGTCTATGGTATTTCTGTGAGGGCTACAAGCAGAAAATCCCATCCCATTATCTCCAGAGAAGGAAGAAGGATCGTGAAGAGAGGAGGGTGAATTATTAAAGGATCGGCCACATTTGACTGAGAGCTTATTAAAAAGGGAGGAGGAGGGTAAGCGGAGAAACAGCTTGCTAGGCTGGTTCTATTAAAATCTAAGGCCAGATCCTCTGTGTAAATTAGCACAGCTCCATTGACTCAGGTCGACTGGTTGACTTCTCTGGCTTTATGGCAGTTTACCAGCTGACATTTTAGCCCATTATCTTGAAGCACTGCATGTTTTCCTGGGAGCGTGGTCTTTGTTCTGTCCCCCTTTTTTTTTTTTTTTTTTTTTTTCCCTGCCAAAACTGACAAAATTCTTCAGCTGAAACATCTGAGGAACGACATCTCATCAAAGATGGACGTTTCCATGGAAATATCTGTTTCGGATGAAATTTTTTGAGTCTTTCGCAGATAAAATATAAATAACTGGGTGGACAAGTTTTCAATACATCAAAATAGAAACTTTGCTGGAGAAGCTGAAGTGTTGTTTGGGTTGCATTTCCCCCTCTGTTTAATAAAGAGCATACAATGCCTGGAGAAATTACCAAAATGAAAATTTGCTGAAAACTTCCAAGATGATTATTCCCCCACAGATGCCCACATTTATACCCCTGAGAGCAGAAAGCGCTGATGAAGAGCTGATGGCAGTGAATGTAAGGCAGAGAAGGGAAAGTGACAGATAAGCACTCCTGGTTTCTCTCTGGTTGAGGGCTTTTCTTTTTTTCTCCCGCTTTTCCCCTGCTCCTCCCTTCCCACTCCTTGCAGCTAAGTGCCTCAGACCATAATCTGGTGGGAAAAAAAACCCAGAGCAAGCTGTGCCTCCCCTGCACCAGACGCTGCTGATGGAGAGATCCTCTGACACAGATCGAGAGGGATTTTTGCTTCCTCATCTTGAGCCCGGCTTTACCCATACAAAAGGAGCGACACATGAGGAAATACATTCCAGGGGTGAAACTGCTGTGGCGGCTTCCCAAAATATGATCCCACGGAAGAAGAACTGGTTATGGAAGATTATGCCTTGAAAAATTATTTGAAAAGATGAATATGTAAAACAAAATGCAGAGTTCAGCTCAAACACAGAGGAGTCTGACCACAATGGCTGTTGGTAACTACATGCCTGAGAGTCTCACTGGGAGTCTCATCCCAAGAATATTAGAGGAGTAGGAATGCATTGCGGGTTCTGGATGTATCCTAACCACCTGCACATCTGCTAGCAGGCCCATGCCCCAAAACAGCACTGGGCAACCACTTTTGGGGGTCTTATGTGGTATATGCAATGACAGCCAAGGCTGTGCCTTATAATGCCAAGATATTATTGAAGATTTAACATCAGTTGAGTGTTTCCAGAGCTTTACCTTATATTACCTACTCAGAAAGCTCTCTGGTCATGACAACATAGAATCACAGATTCATACAATGATTTGGATTGGAAGGGATCTTGGAGATCAACTAATTCCAATCTCCTGCCATGGGCTGGACACTTTCCACTAGACCAGGTTGCTGCAAGCCCCATCCAATCTGACCTTGGACACTTCCAGGGATGGGGCAGCCACAGCTTCTCTGGGCAAATTGTTTCAGGGCCCCTCCAACCTCACAGGGAAGAATTGCTTCCCAATACCTAATCTAAACCTGCCTTCTTTTAGTTTAAAACCAACTCCCCTTGCCCCAGCACTATCTGCCCATGTGAAAAAGTTCCAACAACCAATCCCTTCTTCTGGAAATGCAGTACCAGCTTCCTTGGCACAGTTCAGAATAGCAAAAAAATTAAGAAGCCTCCTACGAATGGGGAAGGGAGTTTGAGCTACCAGCTGCTTTGAACATTTGTAGAGGAATACTTGGGGACTGGGTTGCAAATACACCACTATATCCCACAGGAGCCCGAAGCATGTTTGGCAATACACAGGAGAGACCTGCTGCTGGTGTGAAACACCAACCAGAGCAAGGCCTAATCCTACACCTGGATGAATAATGTCATGTCATTTTATTGCTGTGCAGGAGGCCTCATAAAGAATATGTCACTTGACTTAATTTTCAAACATAAGGAATAAAAGATATGTCTAAATCATTTCTTAGCTTTAGGCAGCACGTAGCTGCTGACCAGTGTGGAAATCCCATCTGGAAAAGACATGTAGATTCATCAGCACTGCCAAAGTGGTTTTCTACAGCAACTGCTAATGCAAAATGACACAAGAACTACTTATTTTGGTGCAGGCAAACTCTGGCTTTTTCCATGAGCCTGTTAGCCAGATTAAAAAAAAAGTAGTTTGTTAAACTCTAAATGCAATTAACACCAAAGAGGGTGCACCAGGAGTAGGTGTTACTCAGTGTGCATGAAGGGGCACCAGAATCTGGCTCTGAATAGTTTTGATTAACAAACCTCTGTCTGAATTGCTGAAGAACTGTTCATTTTGTTAAGCCATTATTCATGGCCTGTGACTGGTCATAAGCAATGTTCTGCATCCTGATGAGAGGATTGAAGCTTACACTGGCATGATGAATGCCTGACAGCAGATAATGAATAGTGTACTTCCCTTACAATTCACAAATGCTCCAGGGTTTCTGAATTGTAAACGACCAGGCCAACTCACTGAACAAGTACATTGAAATAACATTCCCAAAAGCAGCAGGATTTCAGCTCCTTCTCTATGGGGTAGAGTTTAATTTCCTTAAATCAAAGCAGTACAGGTCAAGCAGGTGTCCTAGAGCTGCTTGTTGGTTTTGTTTCAGGCCCATGCACACTGCAAATACAACCCAACCCCTCAGCCACAAATCCCTCCTTAGGGACAGAGCTGGGGGTTCCCCACCAGGTCAAAACCCAACTCTCCCAAAAAGTCTATTCCTCCATGACTCCATTATTTCCACTTGTAGCTGGAGCTGTGTAAATACTTGCAAATAACAATCCACATGGCCACATAAACAGCAGCCAATGGAAGACCAAGTAATTCATTTATTAGTATATTGGCCAACGGACTGTCTTAATTATTCAACTATTCTGCTAAAAGCAAATGCATAAAGAACTTAAATGGTGCATGGACCTTGCAGAGGGCCTTCAGCCAAGGGGAAAATTCAGGCAGTTCAAAGTTTCCCCTGCATGCAAATGGGATGGAGCACACTCCTGCTGCTCAGAGCTGTGGCATGACTGGCCAGGGGCAAAGCATTGCAAATGATGCTTGGACCAAGACACTGCTGCACTGTTTGCCAGCTGTATCATAGCCTCTAAATACTAGTTTGGCCTGTACTCAGTCATATATAGGTCCCTTAGTGAACATAATGCAAGTATGCAAGGCAAATGTTTCATTTACTGACCCAAGGGAAAGTGAAAAGCATAATAGCTGCCTAGTGAACCTTGGAGAAAGTCACCTGAGAACATGGGGATGCAGGTGCTGCAGCTGAACATTTGACAGTCACATGCAACAACACTTTACCCACGGTAGACAAGGGAAAAAATCTTGAGATATTTCATATTTTGGTCTCTCAACCAAGCTGAAGAAGCAATTAACTGAATTAACACAGCATCTCAGTCTCCAGAGCGGCCCCCCCTCATCAGCTGTGGGAAGTCTGTGGCTGTGGCAGGCCTGCCCACACGTCTCCAGCTAACAGTGTTTGTTCCACGTCTAGCCCAGTCTTTGCTGCACATGACACCCATGGCATTCATTGAGTTGGTGGCCTGGGACAGGCTTCAAGTCAGGATGGGTTGGTGTGAGAAGCTGGGTTCAGCAGTATCCTGCTGGGATGGCTCTCCAAAACTAAACAAACCGGGGCTTCCCACTGCCCCAGCACAGGGTGTGTTTTCACACTTGGCACCTCTTTAACAAACCACTGCACTTGTGGTTGCATGAGGGGACAGCACACACTCTGTGAGTCCTTTGTGTCTGCTCACAGGGCTCAGCTCCCACACCCCACTGAGCCACCCGGGGCTTCTGATGGGTGGGGTGTAGGACCTGGAATGATGGACTTTGCCTGTCTTCTAGAAGTGGTGCACAACTTACCACACCATGTGCCTTCCTGTGTCTTTACTGGGTTGATTTTCAAGGTCTTAAAGGAGAGCTTCAACCTTAGACTGGAGAGGGAGCAGACTGGGTAGTCCCAACCCTGCCAGAAATTGCTTGTGTAATTGCAGTTGAATTACTCTTTCTATGCTTCTGTTTTCCACAGGAAATTATATTTCCTTTTACACTTGGAACTGTAGATCTTTATGCTGTGGGTCACCTCCTACTACTTTTTGTACAGAATCCAGCTCAATGAGACTAATTTCGAGAAGATTATTGAATTATCTTGACCTCACAATCAAATGTTTTTATTAAGCTCAATTTCATCATGGTTGCCCTACTTAAGGACTCCTTTTTGATGCTTAGACCCTTCCATTACTCGTAGATACTTATCTGAGAACATTTTTCATGTCTTTTTTTCTAGAATGCAAATTCTCCAGTGAAAAGTGTAGGATATTACTCCAAACTACTGGTGGGTGGCCAGAGCCTCTGGCTTTGGGAACCACCAAACCCGTCAAGCAGCAGCACCTCCACAGCTTCCCATATTCAGGAAGCAAAGTTATGTGGAGCTCCTGGTGTCCACTGGACTCCTTTTCATTGCACAGGCAGAAGAAGGGACAACTGGAGAAGAGAACAATACTATTTCAAGCATAGACACAAAACTCCTTAAATCATCCCTGCTTTTCCAACATCCAAAGTTCCCTTTCCCAACAAACATCATCAAGTAGCCTTCCGGCAACAAGGTGCTGAAGATCATCCCACATTTGAAATTCTCAGGGGAAAGCCACTAGGATTGAAATGCAGAGAGTTGTTAGAAACTTTCCTTTAAAGGATTTCCTATTCCCTACCATTTCTGTGGTCCAATTTCCTTTCCACTGCTTTACCACTTCCACCATCTACCCTTCCCCCTCATAGTTTGTGCTCAGAATTCACACGTGCCTACGGCTTCCTACCATAAATCTGTCCTCTTCCCCTCACTCAAACCTCCCCACTTCGACTCTGATTTCTTGATTTCCAGCCACAAGGACCATCCCAGCACATGAGAAATGCTCTTTCACATTCCTGACACTCCCACTAGCAGCCGTGTGAACAAAATTTCAACCTGATTGTCCAAATGGAAGCATCACAGCTCCAAAGGCTTCAAAGAGACCTTGCGGTTTCCATGCCAGCATTTTTTTGTGGTACTCACTCACTGGTAGTTAGGTCTAGTATCAGCCTTAACAAACCAAGCCACTTCATTCTCCAAAGCCAGCCCTTAATTAAAAAAGGCCAATAGACTCTCGATGATGATGCAATGGTGTGTTCTCAGGTGCTCTTCTAGGCACAAGGCCAAAAGCTAAGTTACCATTTATGCAATTTGAAATGAAAGGCATAAAATTAGGCACTAGACTAGAATTTCTCATTGCAATTCTTAATCGTTTTGACTTTGCTTTTCCAATAGTCAGCAGGTTTATCTTCTGAGAAGTCCTTTCAAAAAATAAATTAGATGGCTACTTACCATGACTATCGGTTGACTCAAATGACAGGACTTTGCACTCACAAGACCTTTTGTGTTCCTCACTCCTCTTTTCCTATTTCTCAATTAGGCCAGATTCTACTGCCTTTATTCATACTATTGCCTTATTTCATAGCTCACACCAGTGATTTCAGTAGTGACTCCTGGGATAAATTACCACTTCTGTGTGCCAAGATGACCTGAAGTCCTTACTGAGGGTTATTTCAGGCCTTTGTCATGACTTTCTTATCCTGTTTCGTCCTCCACCAAGCCAGGACTTTCTCACAGCTCATCAGCTGGTTTCCGCAGAACTGGTACACAAATACCTTCCTATGTTTACTGTGCTTAATGGGCAACCATTAACTGCGTCACTAACGTGGCATCTATCGACCACTGCTCTTATAAACTTAGCAACCCCACCACGTACCTACCAGTAAGAAGGTATTTGTTGTCCTGCTTTACATGTGGCAGCGGTTGTGTTGGTCAGTGCCTCACTGAATCAGGTATTAGGTTAACATCTCCTATATCTAGGGGATAAAACACACACTTTTAAGAATGGGTACCAAAAATCGAAATGCGAATTCTGAGCATTTAGAAGCATATTAACACAGGAACCTCTCAGAGTTGTGAAAACATCATGTATTTATCCTATTTCCCTCCAATGAAAGTCCAGTCAATCACCTTTAAGTGCTGTGAAATCTTCACTGAAGCTTGTGCACAGGGTAGAGCTTAGTTATGGAGCCTCTTCTAAATCAGCTGGAATCTTTGTAAGTCCAAATCACAGAGCAAAATTGGTTGTTTACTAATCATGTCTCAGAAAGAATATCAAGAGCACCAAGTCAAATTCCCAAAAGATAGGGAATGCCAGAGTTAAAATGATCATGACCCAGTCTGGAAAGGATAAGCTGCTGCACTTGATGCAATGTAGCCTCAGGGGAATGTGCAGTAACTGGTTACCCCAGTGCCCTATAAAAATCTACTCCCAGGCTTTCCACAGTTGATATTAACAGGAGTCATAAACAGGCACAGAACCATAACACAAGATTAGCTGTTGTTATATCTGTTTCACAGATAAACTGTGTGTCAACCAGTGAAACTGAAATGGAAACCAAGCCTCTAGAGCTGTATTGGCAGGACAGCTGCAGCAGGACACTGGAGACCAGAGCACTCACAATGGGTAACCAGATAAGGGCAAAGCCAAGTTCTGTCCTATTCCACTGCTGTGCTCAGGTGAAACAGCAGAACAATCAAAAGTGAAGTCCTAATGCTGTTGTCATGTCTCCACTGGGGTCCCTTGAGGACACAGAATTCCCACCTCTTACCAACAGCAAAAAGTTATGGAGTCACAGAATGGTGTGGGTTAGAGGGGACCTTTAAAGGTCATCTTATCCAACACCCCTGCCACGGGCAGGGACATCTTTAACTGGATCAGGTTGTTCAGAGCCACACCCTACCTGGCCTTGAATGTTTCCAGGGGTGAGGCATCCACCACCTCTCCATAGAATAGATATGGTTTACGGCTGCTGATAAACAAGCAATTGCACTACTTGAAGTTTCTGTTGACTCCTAAATGATTGTTTCTTGCCCCATGGTATTCCTTCTGGAGTTTGAAAGATTCAGAGCAGGCTCTGATTGGGTTCAGGACAAATTATTTAGGCTAAAGGATTTAAGTAGCTGTCTTCAGTCACCTGGTTTTGAGCAAGTGGGAGCTTTGTTACAAATGTCTCTGACAGCTGAATTCTGGTGGCAGCTCCTTTCCAGCACTAAGATGCATCTTAGGGCAGAAGGAGACTGTTTAAACTTGACCAGATGAAGCAGAAGATGCAATAAGAACCTGGATAGGAGCCTTCACCAGCCTTTGAAAAGGCTGGAACATGATTTGGTTGCTTGCTAAAGAGAGCAGGCAGTCTTGCAAAGATGTAGCATTTGCAATTAGGAAGGACTGTATGTGTCACTTGTAGGTCACCAGGTGATGAGCTCTCAGAGCCTGTGGGTCACCAGCAGAATCCAACCCAGCACCAAAATTATGGCTAGGAATTTTAATTATATGTTTGCTTCACACCAGGTTGAATGCTTTTCAGGCATCATTTCTCACGTGGGTGTCTGATATCTGGCACAATCAGGCCTCATGTTAGTTGGGTTCCTTCATCAAAGTTTCTGGATTAGTAGTCCACAGGAATTTGGGGGTGAACATAAATTGTTAATGTTAGTAAAAAAACCCATTCACTTCTTCTTCAGCTCTAATTAACCCAAGCTAAGGATTCACATTTTCTATCATATGCACAATAAAAAAAAATCAAGGAAAATAAAACCCCCACAAGAACCCATGATTTGCAGTGTTATTTTCCCAAAACAACCTGTTATTAGGGAACAAGAAGGAAGGCAATTTCTGTTGCAGTATTTGAAAGCAGGTTTCTTGAATGATTCTCAGTTTGACAATAATTCCGATTCCTCCCAAACAACTCAGCCTGAAACAGACAACTCATAATGTTAAAGTTCAGGACAGTTACAGTTGACTGAAAAAGGGACTCAAGAATGGAAATTGCCATGCAACTGCTACGCTGTGACTCGCTGCCAGATCTGAAGATAATATTAAAAGAGCCATTTTCTTCTGATTGATTCGGTACTCTCTTATCCTTCTGTGGAATGACAATAGTAACCTCTAAATGATAATGTTGCTTGGGGTTTTCTCTCTCTCTCTTTTTTTTTTTTTAAACACAGAAATAAACACATTGTATCATTGTATTCAAAGGCACAAAACTCTTGGAATTCACAGCACTTGGTGAAACCGAAAGTGATCAAACAAACACAAGTTTAGTAATTTCTGATAAGCACATTTATTCCAACAGGGACTACTCTATGTTTTACTTTGGTGAAAGCAGAGTCCCAGAACACTTACTGCTCTACTGTTTTCTCATCAAAACCGCTTCTGCCATATCAAATAGGTCACTGTGCAGAAATCACAGCCATGTTTCAAGTAGATTGCGTTAACTTTATGAATGCATCATAAAATGGGAACTCCATAACTTTGTATTGACACTGTTTTACTGTTGCAATTTACCATTCTAACAGCACTATTTAGGAAACAATGACTGAACTGCAATGAGATAATTAAGGAATAATCTCCATTACTTCTAAGTATACAAAGCAGTAAACAGCTGCCAAAAGTGATTAATAGCTGAGGTGAAGTTAAGACATTTAATCAATCTAATAAACCATTTATTGCAAGAATATAGTGGCTTACACTAACTGTGAGACATTTATCTTATTGATACAAACTGCAGTATTTGCCTTTCTTTAGGACGTAATAGCAGGAGGCCTTGATTGCTCTTCCATTAAAGTCAAGGATAAAACTCCCATTGTGGTCCCAGGGTCAAGCCTTCACTGAGCTGATACCAATGAAAATAAATGCTTCCTTTTAATGTAGAACAATTCTGCTAAAAACATTTTTTCCCTCTGTTATAAAACATCCTGTGACATTGAAAGGAGGACACGTTTTACTGGCAAGGACAAGTGTCAGGAGTTGTGATGAAAACTTGGATCTTCTACTAGCTGGTTCTGTAATTCCCTGCAAAGTGTTGTTTTGTCTGTGCCTCCACCTCCTATCTGTGACAGGGAGATGAAACCATTCCCTTGTTCCAGGGGATTATTTAGGATTTAGTTTATGTAGCATACAAAGATACACAGATGGAAGATACTGTATACACTTCAGAGTGTTCCTAAAGTAAAAACAGAAAGGATACATGGATTGTAACAGCTATCTCATAACTGGTACAGGAATGGGAGTGGTGGGGGGGAGAGGCTGAACCCATGCTCGGGGGAAGGGACCTGTTTCCAATGCTACAGCACTGCTGCTGGTACAAGCACAGCAGAGCTTCCTCAACTTCCACTCAGCTTCCCAATGGCCTACAAGAGCAAGGACTCTCTACAGCTCCAAGTGTGTTACCAGTATCCTGCTTTTCTGCTCTCCACATTAGGCTGAAGGGGTGAGGGAGCTGCACAGCAGCAGCAAAGGGGCAAGCAAGGGTAGAGACAGCCCCTCCTGGCATGTTCTCCCACCCCACTTCCCCAAAAAAACAGCAGTTCTCCCACTAAACTGAGGCAAGCACCAAATACCTTAATCAGCTGAACACACAGAGTGAGCTGTTTGACTGGAATTCTACAACATGAGTTGCAGAAACAATCCTACCAGCATTGAAAGCATACATACCCCATTGGATCAGGGTGAACACTGTATTTGTCAGGCCTTGCAAAACGAGCTTTTCATCAGACAAGAAGTTTCTATCTCCTCATCCCTGCATAGAAAAGAGGCACTGGAGCACATGTTCCCCCATCACATGTTGTAACTGCTCTTGTCCTGTGAAAAACTGGAAGATGTTTCTTAGTGCTGGATGACTCCTGAACTAGCTCTGAAGCAATTCCTTCGTCTTAATGCTAGCAGGAAGCTCCTTTGGTTTTTCCCAAATATTAATATTGATACAGAAACTCATAGCAAATAATAACAGAGGTATGAATGTATTGTTTCAGCAAAAGCTCTTATGCAAATTAACCCTCATGATTAAAAATGCCTGTAGTGCCTGGGCAGGTAAAAGATCAAGCACTTGCTGGATTACAACATAAGCAGTGCTGTGATAAAGCTGCATAATAACCCAGGAGCAGGAGCTCCCAGCCTTCACAGGTAGCAGGAATAATTCCACCAGCCAACATGTACCAACTCCTGCTCATCTGTGCCCGATCCAACCTGCAAGGGACTGTTTGGAACAGCAAGGCTCTTGTCTGGAGAAGCCAAAGCCAAACAGCAGGTTGAAACTTGCACGACTGGATGCAATGCAAGCAGTGGCATCACAACTCCCTCCCTGTGCTAGTGTTTGTCATAGGAGTAGAACAGGCAAACCTAAAATACAAGTCCCAGAAACCTGCAATACTGGTATCTCTGCCTGTAGTGCTGTTTAGGGAGTGTTAGTTTTGGAGAGAGAAAGTGCAGGTAGATTTTTGAATCACTTTTTCTACATTGAAAAAAAAAAAAACCAAAACACAAAAAACATAGCAATTTGAAGGCTCCCTGTAAGATGGTTACATGTGTTAACTGTAGGAATAAAAAAAAAGGCCCTAGAGATTTAAGTCATTTTCCCCAGAAACTGGATGTGGCACTGCTGCTGAGAAGAGATTCCTTGAGGCTGGGCCTGCAGTCTTCCTTCATGGTAAAGCATTGCAATGAGAACAGCTGCTTAAATTGCTGGAATTAAACACAGTGGTCATTTCTGCAACCCAGCTCAGCAGCTGAAATGAATCACAGGAGCCCAGAATGGCCTGGGTTGAAAGGGACCTTAAAGACTGTCTAGTTCCAAGCCCCTGCCATGGGCAGGGAGATCTTCCACTGGACCAAGTTGCTCCAAGCCCCATCCAACCTGGCCTTGAACACTTCCAGGGACATGATATTAATGTGATGGGTTTGCTACTGTTAAATAAAACTTTTCAGGGATATATTAATTAATTTTTTTTAAATGCAAATACACAGTGCCTTTGCCTCTTCTAGGGAAAGAAGAAGATAGTTGTAACATACATTACTAAAAATCATGTTGCCTGAGTCTGTGCCAGCTACAGAAGGATTTTCCCCATTTAGTTGATTTAAAATTTTATCTGTCCTTTTTGTAGTAAAGTTGCAATAGAAGTTTGTATATATATTAGAAATCATTTTTTTGTAGGTGAGAAGGGAGGTTGCAATTCCTTATTTACATTAAAGACACCACCATGTTTTCTTGAAGGTTTTTTCTTTGTTCTACACTATGACAGCCCCACAAAAGAGTAATTTTTTGGGGTGGGCTCCCCCAGGTACCTTCTCCACCATCGAGTCCAAGGCCTGAGGTTACAGCAGGTACTGAGTAGGGCAGGAGCAGGGCAGGCACACCACAGTTTATCTCCTCATGCACCAGCAAACAGCAGCACTGGGAATTCCTGGAGAGCCAGACATGCCTTTTAGGAAAAAGACAGAGAGTATTTGCCCTGAGAGAAGCAGCCAAGCCTGTCCTCAGTACCTTCTTGGTACCAGAGACATGGAGCTCCTGGAGCAAAGCCAGTGAGCAAAATTCACCAAGGGACTGGAGGAGTCCTGTGAGGAAAGGCTGAAGGAACAAACCTGTTCAGCCTCCCGAAGAGATGGCAGAGAGAAGACACCATTTATGCCTATTTGTGTCTGTAGGGATGTCAGAGGATGGACAATGCTCTGCTCCGTGGAGCAACAGGACAAGAGCCAAGAGGCAGACACTGATCCACAGGAATTTCCACCTGAACGCGAGGAAGAACTTCTTCACTGTGCAGTGACCCCTCACTGGAGTAAGTTGCCTGGAGAGAATGTGGAATCTCCCTCACTGGAGGTATTCCAGAGCCATCTGGACACAATCCTGTGCCACATGCTCTGGAATGACCCTGCTCGAGGAGCAAGGCTGGGTCAGGTCCCTTCCACCTGGCCTCGCTTTGGGATTCTGTGATTCCAGCTAAACACTCCCCTCCGAGAAACACACCTCATGGCCACCTGTGAAGAAACACCTCACCACCCCTCCCCATCTCCTATTCAGATGATTTATACACGTTCCCAAAGGATACGTATGAATTTGTTAACATAAACATGGATGTTTGTTAACAATTATGAACAAAAATGTTAACATTTGGGTCCAGAGAAGGGCAATGGCGTTGGGGAAGGGTCGGGAACACAATTCCTATGAGGGGCAGCTGGGGGGGCTCAGCCGGGACAAAAAGGGGCTCGGGGAGGGCCTTCTTGTTCTCTGCAACTCCCTGACAGGAGGGAGCCACCAGGTGGGGGTCTTCATCCCAGTAAAAAGTGCCAGGACGAGGCTAAATGACCTCAAGTTGTGCCAGGCGCCAGGAGGAACTCCACAGAAAGGAGGAGCAGACATTGGAATGTGCCGCCCACGGAGCTGGTGGGAGCCACCGCCCCTCGAGGTGCTCAAGGAAACGCTCGATGCGGCAGGTTGCGCCACGACCTCGCTGACACGACGGCGGATCGCCCTCGACGACCCCACAGCGCTTTTTCCCAACCCAAACACACCC
>VXAU01001433.1:1286170-1309640 GCA_013399695.1 Formicarius rufipectus | reverse complement strand
TTGTTTTGGTTTGGGGTTTTTTTTTTTTTGTTTGTTTGGTTTTGTTTTTTTTTTTTTTTCTTGTGGGATCAAGGTATTTGCATGAAGGTCTCTGAATCTGTTTGCTGGATACGGCTGAGAACTTGTTAGAGTGTTTACATGCCGAGTTTCATCAGTCATTTAAGTGAAATATTCTTGTTCCTGAAGGGGTGGGGAGGTAACTTTGTGGGGTGGTCACTGTGCAGTTCGTGCCCCCCTTCGGGGAAGGGATCCGTGTGCTGGGGGTGTTGAAATCTCAGCTATTAAGATTTTTAATTCTTTTCCCTCCTTTTTTTTTTTTTTTTTCCTTTAATAGAAAAATTCCAGGTTCTTTCTGCTTTCCTATATTCCTTCCCATCTCACGTTCCAGAATGTGTAGCTTTCAGATTTGTTGGGAGGATATTTGTGGTTGTCAGAAAGATACATTCTACTTTTAAGAGCAGCTCTGTTGACTCCATAGTTGTTCCTGCGTAAGTCATCGTGCTTAGATGGTGTTTTACTCCTAAATAAGATGAATCCAGCCTGGCTGAAGGAGCTGCTTCCCTCAAAAGTCTGGATGTTGATACCTGCCCTTAACCTTGTTTCCTTTTGGAAGCTCGGAGCGGTCTTGGGCTGTAAGTGGTTGTGTCCTTGTGTCTGGTGGTGAGCAAGGTGCAGGCTGAGCAGTAGGGTTTGAGCTCTGGGGGGTTGTTGTGTGGGTTTGGGAAGTTACTTGGAGGGCAAGTTTATGCTTTGTTGCAGGCAGTGCTGGTAGATAGGGGAGAAAGGACAGAAATTAGAAATACATCCTTATTCCCTGGTAGGTGCGGTCAGACCTCCAAGTGGTCTTGTAAAACTGGTAGACTGACCCACCTCCCCCTGAAATGGAAGGGTTTAGTGTTTAAAAGGCTTCCATTTTTGTGTGGCTCATCTTGTAAATAGAGAGGGGTCCCACGTTGTTGCTTCCTGTTACTTTTGATTGGACAGCCATACATGAAATCTCTCTTCTCACCTCACCAGTTCTGCCTGCAGAAGAATGAAGGTAGATTTATTTTAAATAATTCCATGAGAATGAGGGGTGTTTGAACAAAAAAATTCCTTATTTTTTCAGCATAGGAGTGTTCACATAACTCCTTAATTCGTACCACTTTTGAAGTGGTACTTCCACCACGAGGCCTGGTTTGTCTCAAGAGGTTTCCCCTGTTTTCCACTCTTTTTGCAATGTGTAGTGTGGGGCATCTGCAGTAAATAAGGTGCTCTGCTCTGCCCACGATGTCTCCTAAGACCTGGTTTGGGGAAGGTGTACCTGATACTGTGCTCAGATGTTGTGCTCTTAATGGCCTGTATTTTTATGTGTAATGGAAGGGCTTCTTTAATATCAATAGCAGCTGGTTGAAGTTTTATTGTGAAAAAAAGCCAGTTGAGACAAGCAGGGGAAGATTTGACAGCTCAAAGTAAGAGTAAGCATCCACATCAAACAAGTGGCTTCGGAGTCCTTGGTAGAGCGAGCAAAAATATGCATATAACTTGCATAACTCTGCAGTAACTTGCATAATGTACATTGTGTTCTTGCTATTGGTTTGTCTTTGGCAGAAAATGGTCTTCATTGCAGAGCAGGGGCTTTTCAGGCTGTGTGTTAGTGAGGCTGGGCTGCAGGAGAGGGGAAGGAGGGCAGCTGGAGTTGGAGACGAGGAAACTCCAGTGTCATCTTCATGCAGGAGGTGAATTGTCTCTTTTCTGGTTTTGGGGTGGTTTGTTTTTGGTTTCTTTTTTTTTTTTTTTTTTTAATGTGGTTCAAGTGCATGCATTGGTTTGACGATATGTGCTCTGTGGTGAGACTCTCAAATCACTCCAGAGCAACTTTTGCAGGAAGAGGGGACTGCAGGTGTGTCCGTGCTGGGCTCGGGAAGGAGAGCGCTGCTTTCTCCAGCCTCTTCCACAACAGGTTTACCCAGGGCTCGACGTGGGGAGCTGCTGAAAACCCTCCTGCCTCTCTGGTGTGGCTACACAGCCCATCACCTGGTTTTCTGTCAGTTTTCTGAGCAGTTTTAGCAGAGCCTTTGGGTCTGGAGAGCTGTGAGAGCAGCAGGAGCAGAGATGGGCACCCTCCTAAGCAGGAGAGCGGCGTGGAGCGAGTCCTCCCTGCTGATTCCGAGTGAGCTGAACGCACTGGTACAAAATGGCCAACAAATATGTTAAGGCTTCGTGAATTAACTCTTTGTGCAACGAGATGAAGAATCACCTGAGCCTGAAGTCTGAAATCTCGTGCTACAGTGAAATGCAGCAGTGCTGTGCGAGCCAGGGCTGTCCAGTGTCATGAAAACCTGGGTTTTCCCTCCGAGTTTAGCGTTTCGCTGCAGAAATAAATTCCAGAGTACCAAGTGGCATGTGGCGGCTTTGGGGATCAGGCTTTTCTTAGGGTTTCTGAGACCTTCTGTTGCTGCTTCTTGAGGGGAAAAATTAATTTATTTACCTGTTGTTAAGCTGGAGAGAAGCAGTTTTGCAGTGAACTGAGCAGCTGCTGAATAATGCATGTGTATACCTTGAAGGTTTTGATTTTTCTCCCAACATTTTTCCCAAGCTTTTAATCAGCTGCGAGCCAAGCATTTAGCTTGGTTTATTTTCTTTCAAAATGTATTTATGTTTTAAAAAAGAAGTCGATGTGCAGTACAGGCTCATGCCAAATTCCTCCTGTGCAAGGGAGCGCCTTGGGCAAGACACAGAGCTGTTCTCTCGTCCTGGGGCAGTTCTGGTTTTAGGTAAATTACGTGCCTTACAAAGAAAAATGCCCAAGTATTTTCTTGCTAGTCCTGCTGTATTAAAACCAGCTTTTGAGTTAAGTGGAGCTGTGCCAGCTTGTTAAAGGGGAGCTTGCAGATCCTAAGATGGATTTGTTAACGCTCACTTTTTGACAAACAACAAAAATTCTCGAAGGTGGAAAAAACCAGATCTTGGTATGTGAGCCATTGCCTAATATGTTGCCACATGGTGGTGCACTGGATTTAGTTGTCTGTCAGAATGAAAGCTGAGCATGGAAGGTTTGCTACGATCATATTTTATTATTATTGTTGTAATGTTCTCAAATGCCTGTGGTGTTTGTGCTGCTGCAGGATTTTGGTCCCTTTCTACGTTGTTCGGTTAGTTCTGGGAAATAGAAACTTTAGGTTCTCCCAACTGGAAGTAATACGCAGTTGCTTAAAAATATCTTACATGCACAGGGAATTTAATTCCCTGCTAGTTTTTTTAAGTAACAAAAATGGTAGTTCTTTGCAGAAGTGTTTTATGTTGTGGTCATCTGACACTTCTGGAAATTGGGAACCTTACCGAGGTTTGTAACTTGAAATTAAAATGAAGACTTAAATATTTAAGAGAAAAGGGGTTTTTATAACGGGAAAGTGTGAGCAGCTTAAGAAAAACATATAAATAAATAAAAATGAGAATATAATGAAAATCGAAAGTCAGAATTTTTGTGTAATTCTACAGGTAAAAATCAGCTGTTTCTTTTTATAAGGAAAGTATTAATTCTTATATTACTTAGCTGGACAGAGACTTCTAATGTAAGATCTGTGTGGTTAAACATACAGAAAACAGAGCAATGCTGACAGCCCCTTGCTTTGGATGTACCATGGAGTGCATGGGCACTGGTGGGCAAGAGGCCCTCAGTCCAGAGAAGTGAATTTCCCTTTTTTCACCTGCATGCTTTAATTTGATCCTCATAAATGATGCAAATTCCTGGCTGTGTCCATGTGCCAAGGTAAACAGTGGCGTAATCCTAGTCCAGTCCTTCAGCTGCCTCCTTCAGGCTGTGGTGTTTTCTTTTCTCTCCTCAGATAAATCTTCCCTGACTTCTCTAGAAGTTGTCAACTAAGAATCTATTTTCATTTATTTGGAGTTAACTGAATGCTTTTGTGTCCCTACAGATGTGTATTTTCTTCTGCAATAAACTCTATGGAAAAGGTTCACAGTGGAGCCTAAACCATTATGGTTTGTTTTTTTTTAATCACAGTGAGTCCCTGAGGATGTTTCCACAAAGAAATGTTTTTGCCTTCTTTCAAATAAAATTGAAAAAACCACCAATGAGAGCAATACTCAGTATAATTTTAAATAAGAAGTTCTGAAGATCTCAAGTTAGAAGCAAAAATAAATGTCTTTAATTGTGTCTTCAATAAAAAAGAAATAGCTGAAAATACTTTGAATATACTCTTTTGCCATTACTTCACCAGGACTCAGAGCACTCAAACATTTGAACATATGTTAGTGATCCTGAGACATTGTCTCAACAGATTTTTATAATATTGACTTCAGAATTTTAGTGTTAAAGTGGCATTTAAGGAGGGGAAAAAAAAAAGATGTGGAAACCACTCGGGCACTCCAGCGGAATGTGAATTGCTCGCAGAGGGTGAAATTTTAAATCATTAACTAATGGCATAGTTGTTATATGAAACCAGAGTAGCCATACAGTAGGTTTTATGTTCCAGAGAGACTGTAGTAACCTGTAGTAACCCCAGATTTGATTTAGGGTTGCAGTTAACTGGCTGAAGTGCACTGGCAGTACCAGGAATGGTAATTGTTGGGAATATGGAGTTTTCAGGCGGTGTCTTTAAGCTGCAGCATGAGCATTTCTTCATGGTGTCACCTCGATCCACACTGCAGTTTCAATGCAGTGATTTAACTAAAGTCTTCGAAGTTTAACATGCTTTTAAAATAAAGAATAAAAAATAAAAAAAGGCAAACCCAAAGCTGACCTACATTTTGTTAATTCAGTATTCAGAAATGCAAATAGCTCTTTCTGACATAATCAGTAAAATGCGGCGTGATCGATGCTACGCTTCAGCTTTTCAGGGTTTTAGCTGAACATTACAAATAAGCCTCGGGATAACAGGTCTCTGTTTGTTTCTTTAAAGGGATATTAAACTAAAATGCTGAGAAAGCAAAAGCCAGGAGAAATGAAACTCACTCGCTTGACAGTGTTGGTGAAAGACGTTCCCATTGGCCTGATAGATGGGTTTAGCTGTGGTTAGCTGAGTTTTCCATCATGGAACACTGAATTTATGTGTCTTGCTCTTGTGTACAAGTCATTATTCCAATATGAAAATGATGCCAATTAGGTCTAGCCTGCAATTTTTGTATATGTTGACTCTTTTAAATATTCCCTCTGTCAGCAAGTGTGCATTTGTTTTCTGCTACATTTTGAGTTGAAAGAGTTCTTGGCAAAGGCCACCATGGTTGGGGCTCAGTATTAATTTTCAATTAAATACCCAGGTTCAGGCAATCCTGGATATAGAAATGTTAATTTGGGGAGTGAATTTGCCTAGTCAACCCCAGCCAATGCAGAATTTTGGATGGATTACCTTGAATTGTATTTGAAGGGTTTCTATCCACAAGGGTTCACGTTTTCTTTTTTAAAACAAAAGCAATAAAAGAACCCAGGAAAGGCAGACAGGGCTAATTACCTACATTCTTTCTTAGCTTTTGCCCACTGTGTGAATCAGTAAAGGAAAATGTGGCTCATCCCTCTTCTCTCCTCCCTGCCTGGGGGATACATCTGGTTGGGAGAGCAGCTGGGCATGAGGAGCTGTGGAGGAGCAGGAAGGAGGAGAGAGAGAACTGCTCAGGTGCTCCAACCTACTGAGGGCATGGAGCAGACACTGTGGAGTCCTGGATCTTGAGAGCTCTGGACCCCACACAGAGGCTGGTAGTGGGACAGGGAATAGTTGTAGGGTCTGTGAGAGTCTCCCACCCTTCCCTGACCCCCTCAATCCTCGTGGGCAGGGGGTGCTCCCACGATAAGGTCAGAAGGTCCCTGCCCACCCTGCTTGGGTGGTTGTGTGTGATCCCTTATCCCAGTTCAGGAGTATATCCAGAAAGGGGAGGAATCTTCCAGAGCAAGAGAATGACCGTGAGCCAAAGCCTATTTAGATGTTTAAAAACCACATCTGGATTGCTGGTGAGGGTTGTAAACCATCTGATTCCTTTCAGCAGTGGAAACCTGGCTGGAAAGTCTCAACAAAAACATTCAGCAGCATCTCTGAAGTCTTCGGGTGTCGGGTCTAATGAGCGGTACGGATACAAGCTGTGTCTTCAGTGCTGATCTCAAAAGAGGGTGATGTCTTAGCAGTGGATTTAAGTTCTTTACTGAACTCCCAGAGCTGCAGAAAGGCAGAGGAGGAAATTTGCCTTTCATTCTTTAATGTCATCAGAGATGCTCTTAAGAGTTTCATGTTGGAAATGTTAATCTTCTGTGAATTCTGCCTGTGCTGGAATGTGACAGGAGCTTGCTTTAACTTGGAGAGGTTAAGGCGTAAAATGGGCAGAGATGTGACAAATATGGAAAGCATAAGTAGCATCTAAATAGATCAGAGTAAAAATATGTTTCACGTGGTCTACTGTGCTATAATTTTGGCTTTTTTTATTTCTAGAATGTTTGCTGTAAGACAAAAAAAAAATCCAATTGAGTCCTATACAGTCCATTCCTTTCAGTACCAGCTGCTACTGTGTAAAACAGATATCAGCAGTAAAAATACCAATTTTAGCCAAATGGCAGGGAAAGTTCTGTGAGTGTTGTTGGGCCTGCTTAAAGATTGGAGGCTTTATTCACTCTCTTATCAAAAAGATCACTTGCATCAAAGTGCCACTTCTTGTTTTCTTTGTACAAGATAATAAAGTATGATTTGTAAAAAGAAGAACCCAATTATTAGAAGTGATTGGCTGCACTAGAAACTGGAGTTCCATTATCTGGAAAATTTATTGCCAGTTAAATCTGAATAAATGTATGGTAGACTTGGAGTCGAAGGATGTCAGGGGATTTTTAAATGAGATTTTTTTGTCTTTATTTATTTTTGCAAGAAACTATTACTCTCCTCTGAATGGTTATTAATATATCTAAAGCCTGACAGATGGGCAAATAAGATACTGCAGGACCTGTTTGTGACAGAAGAGCAGCCCCAGATGATGGATGCCTGATCTGTCAAAATCTACTCTGTGTGTAACTTTTTAAAATGTTACTAAAATTTTGGGCCAGGTTTGTAGGAAACAAGTATTTTATGAACCTCAAGCCACAGTTACAGTTGGTATATTGCTGATATTGTTTAACACCCATCTCTGGTGAGTAACTGGTCGATTTTTTTTTTTTTTCCCCCCCCTTGCCACTGTTGCAAAGCTCCTGATTTTCTGGGGAGCAAGGGAAGTACTGCTCTTTATTCAGTGCCATGCTCTCCCCCACCCCCGCAGCTCTCTGCTTCCTGAGTTGTATTCCAGGATTCCCAGTGGAATTTGGCAGTAAAACCGACCTTGCTGTTTCCTGGTAATCAGCAGTTTAATTTGAAACTTTCTTGTTTATTTGGTGATCTGCAAAGCTTGGTCATCTCCTTGGTCATCACCTCCCCTCTTGGCCTCTGGGAGGTAGAGGGAGGGACAGGGAGAGTTGTCTCTCCAGCTCCTGGGACTGAACTCCTCATCTCAGAGAGCTTTTGGGGTGGATGGATGAAGTTTCCACCTGCATGGCTGGCAAAGATCGTTTGCCACAACGGTGCTGTTACAGTGGAGGAGAATCCATGTCTTTCTTTCAAGTAATGTTGGGTAAAAGGATTGTTCTTTTTTAAAGGTAGGAATTTTGCACAAAGTCAGTCTGTGCATGCCTTTAACAGCTTGCAGACAGTGCTGCTTCGTTTTTGTCCACAAAAGCTGTTTTGTATTTTCATGCCTGAGTGTTTACATACTTGCACTGGTTCCCCGTGAGTGCACGTCCGTGTGGTTACCAGGGATCTAATTACAGGAAACCTTTCGTGGAATCATGGAACAGTTTGGGTTGGAAGGGACCTTAATGATCATCTTGTTCCAACCCTCTACCATGGGCAGGGGCACCATCCACTAGACCGGGTTGCTCTGAGTTCCATCCAACCTGGCCTTGAGCGTTTCCAGGACATCCACAACTTCTCTGGGCAACCTCTTCCAGGTTCCCTCCTCATGAGGAAGAATTTCTTCCTAGTATCCAATCTAAACTTGCTCTTGCAGTTTGAAACCATTCCTTCTTGTCCTGCCACTTCCTGCTCATGTCCAAATCCCTTCTCCAGCTCTCTTTCAGACCCTTTAGGCACTGGAAGGGGCTCTCAGGTCTCCGTGGAGCGTTCTCTTCCACAGGCTATCCCAGCGTCTCCATAGCAGAGGTGATCCAGCCCTCTGAGCACCTTCATGGCTCCCTCTGGATTCACTCCAGCTGGTCAGCTTTGGTAAAGTTGAGGATGTTGGGCATGGATTTGGAAGTTCTGCAGTCTGAGATTTGCTTGAACTGTGAGGTTGGCAATTTTTCCTGGTGAGGCTCAGATGGATAGAAACATTTGGCAGAGGATTGGTCAATAGTGACACATTCCTAGAGGATATTTAATGATTTATACTTAGCTTCATCCAAGCACAAAGAGAAGTCTATAGAGAAAGAAGCAATTATAAAATATCTCATTAAACTTTCTCAAAAGGCATAGAAATTTAACAAAATAGGTGCATGGGACTTCTCTCAACTAAAATTGGTTAAATCTATACATTAACAATCTGATAAGTGCAATGTAAAGTAAAGCATTTAAGGAAAAACAGTCCAAGCATGTGTTTTTGGAATGAAGTTTTGACCATTTGGGTTTTTTTTTGTTTTTATTTAATTCTCTCCCTTGCTGTGTTTTTCTTTCTTGCCCTTTTATCTTCTCATTAGGAGTTCTGGAGTGCAACAGCTGCCACTTTGTGCTCTGCATCTCCTGAAGTTCAGGGGGCTCAGAGGTGTTTGGCACTGGTGGTTGTGTCCAGGAATAATTCGTGTCTGTCAGGGCTGGGTTAATGGTTGGACTCAATCTTGGAGGTCTTTTCCAACCCTTATGATTCTATGAGAAGCTGTAGCAGATGTTTGAGGTTGAAGTGGTGGAACCCTGGACCACACTACCACTGATAGGTTGTCTCCTGGCAGTTTGGCCAAGATGGTGTAGGAGCTGTCTAACAAGGAAGGATGTTCTAGGTGGTTTTTAACTGCCTACTGAAATCTAGGAAGATAAAGGTCTGTATCCCCTCCAACAACTGTTGTGCAAAGGGAGGAGATGCAGAAAACATAGCCAGTAAAATGGAGTAAGTGGGCAAAATAGCCCATTTGGGATAGAGGAAGCATTTGCCTGTGCATTATACAGGTGACCTGCATAACCCTTGAAGAAATGGTTTCCCAAATAGTTTATCTGGGAATGCCTAAACTGGATTAACTGGCAGCAATTTGCATTTGTTACAACAAAAGTAATCTTATGAAGGTGCTGGGAAATAATACCATGAAGGGACCGATTGTGTTTGAGGGAGTGAATTGTGTGAGATCAGTCACAGAATCCCAGAATGGTTTGGGTTAGAAGGGACCTTTAAAGGTCATGCAGTTCAGTCCCCCTGGCGTGGGCAGGGACACCTTCCAATAGACCAGGTCACTCAAAACCTCATCCAGCCTGCATTTGAACACTTCCAGGAATGGACTGGTAGAAGAAGGAAGGGGAAAATAAATTCCTTTCCATGGTGACCAACTGAACACATCAGGTGTCTGTGCCCACATTCCCACATTTGCCCTGAACTCTCACCAGCAGTTTTCCTGTGATGGGTTATGGGTGCTGGGAGCTGATTTCCTTTGCCAGATCACTTGTTGGTCAGCTGCCAAGTCTCATTACTTTTTATGATATGAAGCTGATTTTGTTGAGAATCCCTAAGTTGAAAGTGATGGGAGAGTTTTGGAAGTGGAGAGAGGTAGGTTATGTTAGTTGGGGAATTAGGGTAGGGGAAAAAAAAAGAAAAGGAAAAGAATACTGAATGCAATCTGCAGTGCAATTCATTTGCTAATTACACATTGACATAAATTGGAAAGTCCCAGAAGGAGGGGGTTTGCAGCATAACTGGAAAACAATTTGCATCTGTGTAGAGGTCTGTGCTTATCCACAAAGGAATGAGATTTTAACTGGATTTGTTTGATCAGGTTTATGGTGAGTACATAGTTGTGGGATTCCTTTTTCCTTGCATTTCAAAACCTCCTGTCTTTCTGGAAGATTCCCTCTTGTGTTGAGATTTAATATGTCAAGGAGGGATGTATGGTGAAGTTTAATGGAGACTGACAGTGAAACCTAAAAAAAACAAACCAGGAAATGTCCTTCTGAATTTTAAAGTGGATTGAATACTTCAATGTTTCTGGTTTCAGATTATCATGATAAAACTGACAGCTTAATGCAAACTGTGCCTTGAAATTCAAATCCCCTTTTTAACTTGCCCTGTAAGAAATCTGAAACACTTCAGCAAATTCATACTGTCTCTGCTGGATGTTACTGACAGCTAATTGGTCGGACTAATTATGTGCTAACTAGTATTGCTACAGAGAGCATTCACTGGTAGTATTATCATAGTTTGGGATTTGCGTTTTTTTTTTTCATATAAATCTTTCAGACTTGTTGGTGCCCAGTGTGTTACCCTACAGTTGCCTCCGTTTTTTCTTTGGCAAACATGTTGTGATGGGAAAAAGGACAAAAGTCTGAATAAAACTAGAACTCCAACTTGACAGTTTTGAAATAGGAATCTCCTCAGGTCTCAGTCCTGTGTTCGCTCGTGCAATTGCTGCTGCACATCGTTATCAATTACCTGTTTAGCATCATTCTGGCAGGCAAATGAGCTCTGAGAGCAGCATGTCTTTAAAAATGCCACCACCCAGGTTGTTGTGGCAGTGATGGATTCTTTTCAACACCTTTCAATCAATCAGTTGTTTATCTTAAACGTAAGAACTAAATGCTGCTACTATCTCATGTTGTAAAACTGTAATAATATTAAAAGGAGGAAAATGAGCCTTCGGACAGAACCTGCCCCAGATGCAAGAAACAGCCTCAGCAGATTGCTGAGCACTTGCTTCATCCAGCAGGTGCAGAGCAGCACTCAGTAATAAAATGGTGAGATCAGAAGGAGGATTTGGTTTATAATTTCTAAGTGTCCTTTCAGGTAAAGTCCTAAATGAAACAAACCAAACTGTACCATTCATTTTGCACTGTGTAATGTGTTGGATTAATTCCTGAAGTGCAAAACTTGATGTTGACCTTGTACTTTGTGTGTCTGCTCAAATGCAGTTTCCATAAAATGGTTCTGATCCTTTCCCCCCATGACCCAAAAGTATTTGTTTCACCAAAGTCTATTCAAATAACACCTGCAATCTTCTTAAACTGCAAGTCTGAAAATATTCATTGGAGCTTTACAGCATAAAAACTAATGCAAAGAAAACCCAAAACCCACCACACTCAAAATTGAGGAGAGCAGAACAAGCAACAGATTCTCTGTAATATTAGCAGGGATATGAGCTGTGAGCATGAAACTGGTCATGGAAGTCTCAAAGGTGACCTTGTGGTGGGGACCAGGAGGACTCAGCAGTGCAGTTTGTAGCAAGGTAAGCTGGCACTCAGGTGGTGGACAGGGGGGGGTGTTTGTGTGAGTAGTGTTGGTACTAAAACACAGAAGTAACCCTGGTTTTGTTGTGGAAATGTCTTCATGGGCACTAAAGACAGATAAGGGTAAAATAAGTCTGTGCTGTGTGTTCTGAGATGGTCCTAAATTCAGCATGTTCGGGTTAATACCTGTTTAGTTTAGGCTTTGTTTATCCTTATGCTGTTGATGGGGGGAATGCTGGAATTAATTTGAAATAGTATTAGAAACCCATAGGTAAAAATTCATTATTTTCAACAAAGGGTAATGCACGCAGTACTGACCTTACCCAAAACCACTTGATGGTGCAAGGTTGAAGTAAAATGTTTCTATTGGCCACTTCAAATACCAGCTGGAGTCAGGTGGGGAAACAGAGATTTAAGGTAGTGTTTTTAGATTGTTTCCCAGTAATTGTCAGCCCAATACATGCTGCTCTCAAGGAAAAAATACTCTGCAGTTTTTTATTGTGAAGATGATTTCTTAAGTCCCACTGTAGGTGGTCTTTGTATTAAAGCCTTCAAGTAACAAATGCCTTTATCTTCTCTCCTGCTAATAAGGTCAGTAAAGGTTTCTCTCCTGGATAATAATAACACAGTTTTGAAGGCATAAGAATCCCGGGTGGAAAATGGGTTCACAGTTTTCACCTCTTTAATACCTGCTCAGGTGATGGGCAACTGGCTGTGGCTGCAGAGTGTTTTAGAGGAGTAAACTGTCTTTGTTGCTTTAATTAAGACCATAAGTGTACGGGAACTGGGATTGTCTGGGGAGCTGTATGCTGTATTTTCAGTCCCAACAGCTGATAAAATATTGCAGTTGTGGAAATGACTACCAAGTCCAGTAGGCAGATACCTTTGAAAGCAGTTTTAATATTGCTTTCTGTTTAGTCATTAAAGCAGTCAAACATTTCATGAGGCTTGATGGTCTTGTGCTGTAATGAAATAAACACTGTATTTTTCCCAAGGTGATAAAGTAGCTGTTTGGACCCAGTATCCAGAAAAATGTTTTGAAAGAAATAAATTTCAAGTTTGCTAAGCAACAAAACACGTGTAAATTTTCTTGGCAAAGTCTGGGTGGATTAACAACTCTGGAATCAGTTGTTTTGCATGTTGAATATTAGGAAAAATGTGTTGAGAAGAGAATCGAATATGAACATGTTAAATTTTTGATTTGTGTTCTAGTGAAAGGGAGCAGCAAGTATTTGCTAGAGAAGTTACTTCTTTATTCTTCTAGAACAAACTTAAAACCTATCAACTGGCTGGAGGACTCCAATGCTTAACCTGAAGATACTTTGGCAGTGTTTGGGTAAAACTGACCACTAACACCCTCCCCTCAGGAAAACATCCCATCTATTTATATCACTGCCCAGAGGTTAAATGCAGCCCTTGGAACAGTCTCAGGAAATAATATCAGTGTGCCTCTAAACTGTGACCTGCCTTTTGGTTCAAGTGGCCAAATCTGCCACTTTTCTTGATTACTGGCAGGACCACATGTCACTGTTCCTGCCCTGTGTGGAACCTGGAGGTGCCAGATGTCCCAGTGCCCATCACCAGCTCTCCTCTCCACTGGCTGGTTGGTTTGGTTTGGAGGTTTTTCCTGTGTTTACCCACAAACACCACTGTTTATCCATTTCAGCCTTTGGGTCCTTTTTGAGGAAAGGCTGAGCCAGGTGTTCTGTTTTGCCTCAGCTGGGGCTGCAGGACTGGAAGAGGCAGTGCTCTGCTCATTTTTGATGTGACTATACTGTCTTCTAAACAAGGCTTTCTGCCACCAGGAGTACTTTCAGTCATTTCCCTTACTTGGAGGAGTCCTAAATAATGCAGTTTTTAAATAGCTGGTAGGACTTTCTCAGTCAGGGAGTTGACTTGACTGAAAAACCAAATTCTGTTGCTGACAGGGCTGGAACTATTTTCATGTGTGAGAAGAGGAAATGTCCTATCTTACCAGGTGGTCAGCATGGGAGAATTTTCCACGTGGCTTTGCCTTGTGTGCATGTAAATAAAGTGGGTGTGTTTTAATAATTGATGGAGGAAACACGGGGGCTTGTAGGATGCAGTTGGTCCCACTGCTCTAGGTGTCTGCTTTGGGATGACACAGCTCATGTCCTGAAGGATCTGTTAACAGTAAAGGAAGCCCACACAGCTTTTCACTGACTTCTGTGCTTACCTCTGTGCAAGGATGAGTGAAATGGAGTTCAAAATCCTAATTTGACAGCTTTGTCATCGGCTCCTCACGCTGTACGTGCTGGTGTTTGGCTGCATTGCGATGTAAGCAGGGATATGGGCTTGCAGAGCCCCACCGTTTATCTTTAGCTCCCTTTCAGAGGAGGAGGAGAAGAGGGGAAAACTTGGCAGGAGCAATTCAGTGGCTGGTGGTGTGTTCTGCTGCTCTAAGTTTAGCAGCGCCGGGGGTGGTGGTGAACACAGGCTGGGGGGGGTTTGAAACCCTCTGCTGGGAGCAGCGTTAGGTAATGCTGGAAAGTCCATCAGCGCTGCCAAAGCCCAACCACCTGGCTGAATTTCATCAGGAACTCAGTGAAAATGGAAGAGGTTTTCAAGGCTCTCCCCTGTTGCAGGCAGGGGCTGGGTGGTTTGCTCACAGCCAGGCTCGAGGCAGCTCAGCTCAGTTGCCATTTGTGGCAGTTCCCGTGTCCCAGCCAAGTCCTGTCGCTCCACTCCACAGAAGCAAACCCGATCTCAGCATCAGCAGGGGCTCGTTGTTTTGCCACTGTAGAGAAACTTCTTGTGTCTGCCACGCAGCCAGGAGAACAATATAGAGGGTTATGGAAAGGCTGCATTATTCCAGTGGCCTTTTGGATTGTTGTCACAGTTTCTATAGGATGTTGACAAATCTCCCGTGGCAAAAAGCTGCAGCTGAATTCCATCAAATATCACCTCTTCTAATTCCTTCTCTGATGGATTTCGTCAGATGCCTTCCTGAGTGAGTACCACCAGCATTATATATTTATCCTTCAGTAGCACTATGGAATCTGTTTTAATTCCCTGTTTCTGATTTTAAAGAGTATATTTCCAAAGTCAGGATCCTTTGCATAATTATGTATGAAGAGTCTTTGTAAGAAACTTTCCGCTTCCTGCTCTTCTGAATTCTGGTGCATGAATGGGGAAATCAATACCCAGTTCTGGAAAGGGAGGGAGTTTCATCTGGGAAGGTCCCTAATGCTGCATGTAGAAGGTAGTGGGGGGGTTGTTGTGTAGTGAGGGGGAGAGATCCCATGTTTACATAAATGATTTTAGTGAATTCTGACTGCATTCATCTCTTGCACTCCTACACAGTCCAGGCTATTGCTAGAGAGAAAAAAAAAAAAGTCCAAAGTCTGCACACCCATTAGAAGAATTACTGTGCTTCTCTTTTCATGTGTTCAGGGAGCTCAAATTTGCTGCACTGACAGCAAAACGAAATTTTCAGGGCTGTTCAGAACTAAGATTTTTTTATATTGCTTTTAGTGCGTTTCATTTGACTTACACTTTCCAGTGATTTGGGTCCTGGCTTCAGGCTGCTCTTATCAGTGGAGGCAAAGAGGTTGAAATGGAGAAGCCTTGGCAGAGCTGTTCTAAGGCTTCTGTCTTCCTCATGCCCATCTTTCTCCTTTTGTGAACTCGAAGCTGGGATATGTTGGAAACTTGAGTCATGCCACAGGTATGCATGGCTTGGCACCTGCACAGGACTTTGTGTGAGCTTGAGCTCTGGTTCAAGGGGAGGCATTAACACGGGGACTTGCTTTGGGCTTGGGAGGGGGTGGAATTCACAGCCAACTTTAAACTCCTGCCCTGAAGTTCTCCCTTAGGACCAGATTTAAATCATTCTGCAAGCTCAGCTCTCTGCTCAGTGGTGTGATTTTAATGGGGCTGGTCTGTGACACTGAGGATAAAATCTAGCTCGCTGCTGGAGCTTGGCAGGGGAAGAGTCATGGTGGGAGTTTGCCATTTAGGAGATATTTACAGGGCATTTAGCAGCTGGTGAAATGCTAACACTGTTCACCCTTTTTCTGTGATCAGTGATTAGCAAGGTGGTATTTTATTTCCACTGCCAGACCATGGCATTGCCTCCTCTACCTTTGCTGTTAATGTCCCAGGAAGTAATTTAAGGGACTAAGAGTGCCTAAATAGTAAAGATCTGGAAAAAGAAGGTTGGCCAATATTTCTGCAGTTAGTAGAAAACTGAGAAAAAGGAGAGCAAGGTAGCTAACAGAAGGCTGGAGGGAAGATGGATGAAAGCTTTTAAAGAATGCAGTGTGATGTAAATGTCATTTTTAAAAAACAAAAACAATCACCTTTCAGGTGTCACACAAACCCTTTTCAGGGTTTTTTATTTGGAAATACAAGTTTCCAAGATAAAAAAACCACTTAAATTTTAATTTTCTGCTGCAGAAAAGAATTTTTGAAATACGTCTTAATGTTCCTACAAGACTAACGTTAGAAAGGGATTTTTTTTGTTGTCTTTAAAGCAGTGCTTTGTTTTAACCCCTTAGTAGCATTTTAGGCCTTGTGTGTAATTCTTTAAATAACCGCGAGTAAGTTTGTGCTCCTGTATTCATACATAACAACTATAGGCAAATAGCTGATGCTCACCTCTGGCTTTGTTGCTGTGAGAGGAGGTTCCAGGCTCGTGGAACTGTACAGAAGTTGGGGTTGGAAGGGATTTCTGCAGGTCCTTGCCCAAAGCAGGGCTGAGGATGCTCTCAGCCTTGCCCAGTTGAGTTTTGAGGATCTCCAAGGATGGAGATTTCAGTCTGGCTGGGGCCTTCTTGCAGTGTTTGAGCACGGTAATTCCTGGTATTTAGAGGGCATTTATCCTGCTGCAGCTCTGTTGCCTCTTCTGCTGTTCCTGTGTTTGTACCTCCAAGAGTCTCACTCCATGTTCTCTGTAACCTCCTCCTCTGTAGCTCTGTCTGCTTAAGATGTTAACCTAGATGGGCAAAGGAATAATGCTTGTTTGTCCAGTGTTTTCCTCAGGCAGTTCTGTGTTCACTTAAATATAATTCATCTGCAAAGATCCTTCTCTTCCATTATGTTTGCAGTGATGTTCAGTTTAAAGCCAGTGTTTCATTCTGTCCTTGCACTTGCCTTGGCTGTATTTGTTTACTGAAGACAGGAAGATGCTATGCTGTGGATTCTTCCTTGCCCATTAATATGGGATTTTTTTCATGCTCTCAGATACTCTTCTAACTCATTTTTTGGTTTAGCAGAATCACCTGTTGAAAGTGCCTATCCTGTTGTGCATGCACAGCTTTAAAATTCTTCTAGAGTAAATAAAACTCCCACTTTCAGCCAAGTCATACTGGATGTCCAAGCCCCCTCAGAATTAAGTCACTTCGTTTGAAAGGAATGCTCCTCTTTTCCAGCACCCCTGGAAGATTTGAATGTGCTGGGTTTTGAGACACTCTACCCAAGTTACTGTTTGAGAAAATCCATACTGGTGAACCATCATGTTTTTTTTATTTGCCCGATGAAATATCCAGGAAAATGAGGGTAAAGTCAAAGGCAAAATCCAGGCTGACAAACGTCAGTGCTTTTATGCCCATATGTTGTGTGCCTGGGTTATAATTAATACTCCAGACACACCCTTTTAATTGGGTTAATCTCCTCACAAGGGGAGAAGATGGGGTTGTATGGTCAGTGGCAAAGTTTGAGCAGGTTGTGTGATTGTGGGTTTGTGTCTTCAGTGTGTGTGGTAGGAGGGTTGTGTGTTAGGGTGATAGAGCATAAAATCGTAGAATGTAGGATGGTTTGGGTTGGAAGGGACCTTTAAAAGTTGTTCCAACCTCTCTGCCATGGACAGGAACACCTTTCACTGGCCCAGATTGCCCCAAGCTTCATCCAACCTGGTCTTGAACATTTCCAGGGATGGGACAGTAGAGGAAGTAGAGGAAGGAAGAAAATTTCCCCTGCATGGCTTTATTCATCCACTTTGAGACCACCCTGCTGATACCTGGAGGTGCTCAGCAGTGGTTGTAGCAAACTGTTTTTTCTGGATGTGTGTTTATGGGAAGGTAATAGTGGTACCAGCTCACCTTTTCAGAGATGGAAAGGGAAATCATGAGATATTGGTGGTGGTGTTATTATTGCACACACTCCATGTGGCTTTCACTCCTTGACAGACATGTTCCTGACTGGTAGTGCTCTCACTCCTGAACAGTTTGCTCCTGCTACACAGTGGATGTTCATTCTCAGTCTTAAAGTCAACTGAAGTTTGTCTGGATTTAGATTCTTTACCTCTAAAACTCAGCTTTCTCTGTTTTAAAGTTCAGAAGTTCATAATACCCTGCAGCAATTTTTGTGTGGCAGTTTGCTATATTTTCTATAAAACACACAGCAACTGAGCCTTTATGATCTCAGTGAAGTACCAGTTAGGAGAATGACTTATGTAGTGTAGAATGAATGTAAGGAAGCTTTGGGCACAAATGTCTCTGCTCCACCAAAAATTACAGTGAGGTTTTGATTGTCTCAGGTAGTTACAGCCTCCCTCCAGAAAGGACATGATGAGCCATGAACAGCTCAGTGTTCCTGAACAGGAAGCTTAAATAATGGGTTGCTTCCCAATAAATTGACATCTGACCACAGTTTACATTTTTTGTTACTTATTTTTTTCCCAAATGTATAATGATTTAAAATAGAATTTGAGATTGTACTGCAAGGTGATCTGTATGTTGGCTTCGTGTAGAGAGGGATGGGCTCTGAGAGAGCAGCAACATAGGAGAGACCACAGTGGTTTGTGGAGGTTTTTGAATCCTCTTTTCCTTCTGCCTGTTCTTATTTTCTGTGCCAGTCACATTTTGTGTCACTGCAGGTCGCAGAAGAGATGTGACTGTCAGGCTGCAGTTTGTATCTTTCAAAACACACATCTTTTACCCCAATAAACTGTTATTGGTATTTGCAGCTGATGGAAGTCCTGTGTGTGCTTCCCTGATTTTCCTCAGCTGTAAAAAAAGAGCCCCTGGCAGCTGTGTCTGCCCAGGGCTGCAGGAAGAGCAGAGGTTCACACCTGCAACAGGGACAGCTCCCCCCTTGCAAAGGCTCTTCTGAGGTTCCAAAACCCAACTCTTAAGGCTGATTAGGGATTTTGTTTTTTCCTCTGTGGGTGTGGTATTTGTTCAAGGGGTTCTTTTTATTTCTTTTTGGTTTTTTGGTTTTTTTTTCAGCTGTTGTGGCTAGGTTAATCTTTACCTGCTGCTTGAGTTTGCCTTTCCCAGGACATGCAGGATAACAGTGTTTTATGTACTTTTCACACCAACTTCTTATTTTAGCACTGACCCTGCAGAGATGAAACAGCTTAGTGCTTCACACAACTTGCTGTTCACACAGCTTCAGGAAGAATGTATGTACTTCATTATTATTATTATGTTATTATTATCTTAACATTTTATCAGAATATCATGAACATTCATTTTCATGTAGAAGATCCAGAAAAATTACGGGGCAGATATTTCTGTAGAAAATCTGGTACCTCATTTTAAAACATCCCCATGAATCGTATCTGCAAAGAAAGAAAATATACAAGATTCCCTTTGTATCCCACAACAAAACTCTGACACATCCTTTTTTTTAGCTTCAACTTTACATTTCTTTATTGCCCATTGTTTTATTGCCATAAAAATAGTCCATTAGTCCACCAACTAGTCCATTAGAAGCCAGCTCTAAATTGTGTCTTGATGGCAGGTTGCTGATATTCTGTTAATTCTCTCAAACAAAAGAATCTGTGTTAATTACCGCTTTGGTTTCTCACATTATTTGGGCAAACAGCTCCATTACACTGAATAGCACATTTTCTGATTGTTTGGTTGTTTGGTGGAAGTATTAGTGTTCCCTTTCAGTGTTTTGCTTTAAGATTAACATATCATTAAGCTGCATAATAAGACACAGTCTTTATTCATGTGCAGTGAAATGGCAGGGGAAGGCAGGGCATAGGTTTGCACTTCATTCAAGAGAAGGAAAAAATTAAATAAAAATCTCTGAAAGGATTAGTCAGTGACTTGGCCCTCTCTGTTATGGGGGATCAAGACCCAAACTGAAGCATTGACAGTAAAACTCATGCTCGTGGAGGTGGATTATTTCTCCATTTTTGCCAAATGTTGCAAAACAGTGTTAGTTCCAAAGTAATCTATGTAGCTATTTTTTGCATAATTTGGGGTTAAGTCTTCTCTGACTTACCAGCAGTGTCTGGTACACTTTACAATACATTGTGCTCTGTGTCTCTGGTGTGGATTAGTAGAGGTCTCTTTAATAAGTAGAGTTTGGGAGATGAACAGTTAAAAGTCTTTGCCTTTGGAGGCAAGAAGTTAATCTTTGACAGCGCGTTTTTGACATGTTGCTGGAAATCATTCTGTGCACTTGCTCTGCTGCTATTTTCAGCATTTGTTGTGGGGCTCTTTTCAGCAGAAATGCTGTCAATGAGAGCCCTGTGGAAGCAAAAACAGCAGCTAATCCATGTGTGGTTGTATCCATGGAGTTAAGTGCTTAACTGAAATGGAACAAAGAGTCGCACGTAAAAACAAATTTCTCTCTCATTTGATGCTGCTCCTCCAATCCTGTGTTGAATTTTGGGCCCCTCAATACAAGAAAGACATTGAGGTGCTGGAGCATGTCCAGAGAAGGGAACAGAGCTGGGGAAGGGTCTGCAGCACAAGTCAGGTGAGGAGCAACTGGGGAGGGTCAGTCTGGAGAAAAGGAGGCTCAGGGGGGACTTTATTGCTCACTGTAGCCAGGTGGGGGTCAATCTCTTCTGCCAAGAAACAAGTGGTCACACAAGAGGAATGGCCTCAAGTTACAGAAGGAAAGGTTTAGGTTGGATATTTGGGAGAATTTGTTCACCAGAAGGGTTGTCAGGTGCTGGAACAGGCAGCCCAGGGGAGCGGTGGGGTCATCATCCGCAGGTGTGTTTAAAAGGCTTGTAAATGTGCCACTTGGGGAAGTGGTTTGGTGGTGGCATTGGCAGTGCTGGGTTAATGTTGGACTCAATTTTCTTGGAGGTCTTTTCTAACCTGAGTGATTCTGTAGTTCAGTGATTCTGTGATGTGACAAGCTGCTGATGCCTCGTGTGTGTTTGGCTCCCTCTCCGGATGTAAGTTTAAACGGGAGTTGTGTTAGGTGGAAGAATGGTTGTGTGGTTTAGCTTTGTCTTTTGTTTTTTTCTGTACACTTCACAGGCTTTGCCTTGAAAATGCTGTTCCATGTGGAACAGATCATGGTTGTTCCTCTTCTGGCCTTTCATCAGTGGTGTATTCTCTTCAATTACTGTATTGAATAGTAGCAGAAACCTGGGTTATCTACTAGCAGTGCTCCACAGAAAGTTCACTGTAAAAGCATTTGGAAATCCTGTACTCTGAAGTATTTCAGGAAAATTGCTTCAAAAGTTCTTGAAACCATGTGGGGGTCTCTCAGCATGGAGACTTGTGGAGTCCCAAGAGTTGAACAGCCTGGTCTGCCACTGATAATTGGTGGCTTCTCATTTGTCAAACAAGTATGTTTGGAGTGTGACTAATATTTATTTTTACATTGCTCTCCATATCAAATCTGTGTTCTTAACATGCACCTATTTTTTATCTAAGCAAGGTGACAGCCCTGTTGCTTGAGGAAAGGGATCATCAGACCAGCTCTGGAAGTTTATCGAGTCTGACCTGTTACCATCATCTTCATACAAAAAAACCCACTGGTTTTCCTTTCCCTCCCCTCCACTCTCTTTTTGACTTCATGACCCACCTGTGTAGAGACAAATTTGCCAAACAGACTGTTAATTGTCTTGGTTGCTTTTGCTGGGGTGTGTAATGAGGCATCTCATGATGGAGAGGTGGTTGTTCTCGCTGATAGATGAACATGACACCGAGGACACGAAACATGACGAATGTGCCTCTGGTCATTTCATTCATCACTACAAATGGGATTCTCTTCATCTGCTTGGTGTGGATATACAAGCAGAGCAGATTGAAGCATTCCTGTGTCAAATGATAGTGTAGATTGTGTGGTGGGAGAAACATTTGTTGTTACAAGAGGTTGTTGTAAGTTTGGGGACCTCCTCCGTCAGCTCTGCTGGGTGGTGATTGTGGTTATTGCTTGAAACGTGGTGGGAATCTCTTGGTGTCCCTCTGAGTTGTCAGCATCCTCGCTCCTGAATATTCCATTTCCTCCTTTATTTGCACTCCTTGAATTCTGCAGGTCTTAATTCTTTAATGTTGTGAGTATTTGAACGTACACAGCGTTGTTGAGAAGCAGTGTGTTTAAAAAAACCAAATCAACCTGGGACAGCCACATGATAAATTTTATCTGTTCCTCTGAGGGTGTTTAATACTGATTAAAGCGGTGGTGGTCAGTTTATATCCTCTCTGGAAGTAAAAATTCAAGGACATGCATAAGTGTTGTACTGACCACTGTGCCTGTAGACCTGTGTTTTTTACCACACTGTCTTCAAAGATTAATTTAGAAACAATACAAAATTGCACACAGGTTGTTGTTATTTTTATTCCTCTCTCACTGGCATTTGAGTTCAGAATTCATTTAGAAAAATGCTGGATACAAACAAGCAAAGAAAAGCCCTAAAAAAAGCCACCCACCAAACAAAAATAGCTTGTGATTAGAAACAGAGGGGAAGCCTTGGTGTCTGTGGCAGCTTTGCAATGTGGGCACAACAGGCTGTAGTCAGGACCGTGTGTGATCAGAGGGGAAACGTGCCCTGTCAAGAGGTGCTGTTATGGGGACCTGAGCAGAATCAAAGATCACTTCTGTGTGTTACTGCCTCTCTGGCAATTCTTAAACTCTGCAAATACAGCCTAAAATTGCTTTGGTGGAGAAAGCAAGAGTCATTCCTCAAGGATAAATATGCCCCTCTCAACATGGCTTTCATGTTTCATCCAGATGTGACGATTTGTTACTTATTTTTTTAAATATCTAAGTCGAATTGTGCATTTGTGGAGGAGGATCAACGTGAGCCTCATGTGGCAGATGTGGTGGTAAAAGCTGTGGTTGTGAAATTGGCAGTTGTGCCAAGGGCAGGAAAATGCAGGGTCTGTCACAGGAGGGCATTTCAGAGCTCTTCACCAATGACTCGTGACATCTTTAATCCTAGAATTATTTGGGTTGGGAAGCAACCTGGAAGATCATCCTGTTCCACCCCCTGCCATGGGCAGGGGCACCTCCCTCCAGCCCAGGTTACTCCAAGCCCCATCCAACCTGGCCTGGGACACTCCCAGGGATGGGGCAGCCCCAGCTGCTCTGGGCACCCTGTGCCAGGGCCTGCCCACCCTCATAGGGAAGAGTTTCTTCTTTTTATCTCTTCTAACCCTACTTTCTGTCAGGTTAAAGCCATTCCCCCTTGGCCTGTCACTCCATGCCCTTGTCCACAGCCCCTTTAGGCACTGAAAGGGGCTCCAAGGTCCTCTCATACCCTTCTCTTCTCCAGACTGAAACCCAAACTCAGCCTGTCTCCAGAGCAGAGGGGCTCCACTCCTTGGAACATCTTCATGACCTCCTCTGGACTGACCCCAGCAGGTCCATGTAGTTCTTATGTTGTGGCTGATGTTTAAGCCACACAGGAACTTTGGGGATGCAGAGCCAGCCTCTGGTCCGTGTTCATAGTGCGTGTTGTAGAGGGGACTGAGATGTTCTTGGCACGAAGAGGAGCCCTGAAGATGATCCAGAGCACGTCAATAACGTTTCCATTTGCTGTTTGGAAGCTGCTCCTCCGAGCTGTGGGACTTCACAACAAGGGACCGTTGTGCTCTCCTCGCTCACTGGAGTGTCACCTTCGGGATCGAGGGGTCTTTGTGGGATGGTCATTAATCCTTGAACTTCGCTGAGATGAAATGCTGGGAGGAATAACAGTGACCGTGAAATGGCAGCACCGGAAAGCTGCTGTAGTGGGCAAGTTTGCTGAAAACAACACGTCCCTCAGCGGGACAGGTGGTAAAACGAGCGCTGCTGTCACGTCGCACCGGAGGGTTTTTCTTGGGCAACTTTATAAACTCTTACTGTGCTGTCCCTCGAGGAGCTGCAGTCCGTGTGTGCCCCCCACC
>VXAU01001433.1:1274832-1285895 GCA_013399695.1 Formicarius rufipectus | reverse complement strand
TTTGGGGGGTTTTTTTGGGAGCGGGTTTTTTTGGGGGGGATTGGTTTTGTTTTTTGTGGGGCCTTGGTTTTTTTGTGGGTTTTTTTTTGAGTTTTTTTGTGGGTTTGTTTGGTTTTTGTTTGTTTGTTGTTGTTTTGGGGTTGTTTTGTTTTGTTTTCCTTTGTGGTTTTTTTTTTTCCTGCAGCTGAACACTGGAGGAAGGGGCAGAGCAGGGGCACATCCTGCTCATGTTCCAGCAGGCTTTGCTGAAGGAAGGGCAGCTGAGAGAGGTCCCTGGAGGGCATCCTGAATGAGGAGGCACCACGGGCACAAAAGCAGAAGGGGCTCAGAAAGGCTCAGTGATGTGGTGCCATGTTTTATGCCAGGGTTCAAGGGGGAAGAGAGAGCAAAAACATTGAAATGTGTGAGCTACAAGGTGGCAAACGTCAGGAATCTCTGAGGAGCTGGAGGCAGGACTCAGTTCTTTCAGATGCAAACTTGAAGGAAAAAGAGGATTTAAGATGAAGTAGCAGTTTAACAGAATTCTTTATTATGGAGTCGGGCACAGACTGTCCCAGTTCAAATGAAGGATAGAAAAATATAGTAACTCACTAAGTTGATAAGTTTTTCCAGCACAAGAAGGAAGGAAGGAAGCCTGCAAAAAGTCTGCCCTAGTTTCCAATAGGGATGATTTGAGCAGGGATAAATATAAAGAGTATTTTTGCTTCCCTGATAGTTTCGGATGTTGTTTTAAAATTATTTTTAATTAATTTTTAATGTTCTCTGACTTGTGCTTGCCAGAACATGCACCTGGCAGTGGCTGTGGGAAGGCAAAATGTCAGTGAGTATGGAAGGAAGACGAGGGATTTGGTCTGGCCCTCTGCAGGAAAGGGAAGTCACCAACTTCTGACATTAAAATATTGTATTAAGATGGGGGAAGGGAAGCTTGTATCAGTCTTTGGCTAAGACTTTAATTGGGAGCAGATGGCAAATTAAATCACTGGGTGGCTGGTGTGAAACCGTACAACTTCAGAACTGTGAGCTGTTACCTTTGACTCCTTCGGAAGAGTAAATAAGCTTCTGAAAAAAACCCTTAAGAATTAAAATAATACTTAGGCTGCCTTATTCATAATTTCTAATTCCAGTTTTCAGAAAGGAATACAGAAACTTGAGAAATATTGCAAGAAACCCAAGGAAGCCAATAATACCCAGCAGATTCTTCTTTTCAAAAATAAACCATGTCACAGAAACTGAACTTACTTCTGTAACTTGGTAACCAGGGAAAATTACTAGATTGCCACGTGTTGAAATGAAGCTTTTAAGAATCAACTAGAAAAATGTGGTCTTGCATAAAAGCTGCTGTAAAATTGGTGCAGAAATCTTTGCATGACGTGTCAATAGGGAACATGTCCGGGGACATGGCAAATGGGACAGGGTGGTGGAGTGGTGAGGTCTGTCACTGATGACCTGGATGATGCAAGGCAGAGGACACTGAGTCTGCAGGTACTGAAATAGGAGCCACACTGGGTGTTTCCACTAAAAATAGAAAGGGCCTGGGTGAGCTAAATGTATATCCTGTGTTTTTCATGTTACTTGATCAGACTCTTTCAAGATTTTGCGGAATAAACGGCTGCAGAAACTGAGAAGAAAAGACAACCAGTTGTGCTTCTAGACCTTAGAAAATCCTGAGGTATTTGTGGTAGTCAGATCTGACATGTAGCAGTAAAATAAAATAAAAATAAATAAATAAAAATGATATATGTCTGTTTGCACATTCCAACATGACAGCTGATTTGTAAGAGCAGTGGAGTCCTCCTGCTGCACCCTGATTTGGAAAGACTTCTTCTGAGCTGCTGTGCAAAGCTTTGAGTGTTGGATTTGGAGCTGAGAGCTGTCCAAGGAGTGGGGAGAAGGAATCAGAGTAGAAAGCTGACCTGAAGTGAAAGGCTGAAAAAATGGAGAAATTCTTTATATTTTTTTTTTTTTAAATCCTTTGAGGGGAGTCCTGATCTTGGTTAATTTCTGTATCTGCCCCTGGTTTTGGTGACTGATGTGACAACAGCATTTCAACAGCTAGATTGCCAACAGAAATCACAGTAGTGCTGATAGTGGCATTCAGGTTTTCATGCAGAAAAGGTGTTGGTGTGGTCAATTCTGCATGTGGTTAATCCATGTATGGTCAGTTTTCCTTTCTTCCCTCAATTTAATGTTCAACTTCCCTTCGTAGTTGAACATTAAATTGAGGATGAGGGTTTGGAAGCATCAGGTTTGTTCATACCTCTGGAAGCACCTTGAATCAACAGGTCAGGAAACCTGAACTAAATTGATTCAGCTGGAACTTAAAGCTCTTCTTCCCCCCGTCCTTTTCAGAAACCACCTCTTCTCTTTGCCATATCAGATACTTTTTGCAGAACACCTCGAAGTACTGGTGGGAGAGAGGGTGCTCTGAGGCATCCTTGGTTTGTGGTGCCCTTTGCACATCCGTGGTGCTTCCATGAATAGCTTCCATTGCTCAGCCAACCACAGGCATTAGGAGGCACATCAGCTCCTTTGGGTGAGGCTCTGGATACAACAGTCTGTGCTTAAGTGAACTAATTTGCTGCTGTGCTGTCTATATCTTAAATATTGTAACATTATTTAGAGTAAATCCAGTGGAAGCTGTAGCAGAGTTGGTGATCCTGGTCAGCAGCTGAAGGGATGGTGAGTCTGAGATCTGGGTGATCCTGCCCTTCCCAAAGTGCCGTGTAGTTCTGCATTTAGAGCAAATTGCAGATGTCTTTATGTGTAGGAGTTTTACCTACAGTTAATAATTGAGGAAGTTGCCAAAATCATTGGAAAGGATGACAGGAAGGGTTTTTTACTCTATTTTAGGCCGTGAGGTTCAGGAAGAAGGAATTGAGGAAGCTGCTGGGAGGGGACACAGAAATAACATTGCTAAAGATATTTCAAGGTACAGAAATTCAGTGCTTTCTTGGTTGGGTTTTTCCCCTCCCCCGGACTGTATTGGAGTGGTCCTGGCAATGTTGTAATGGTCAAGAGAAAGGAAAGGTTGATATTCACCCTCTTAGTCTGAGAAGGAAACCAGAGCCTGGCATGGAGTGAGCAGTCAGAGCAGTAGATGCCTTAGTGCAGAGAAGCTTAAGGGGTTTCAGTCTGAAAGAAGAGCAGTCTGGGTTGTGGACTCCTCCTTCCTCCTTTGACTCCCTCTCTCTGCTGCAGACGCTTCCCAGCCTGTGTGGCCAAGCTCTCCTCCTTGGAACCACATCTTCCCAGCCTTCCTCCCCATCCTCCCATGAATTCTGTCCCTGCTGCCACTTCCCCAACCCTGCACATGAGCCAGTGAAAGTGCTCGAGTGTGCAGCTCATCTGACTCAGAGTGCCTGATGTGTGACACTGAAACATGAATAAAGGTCCTGGGACTTGGGTGGTTTTGTCGCCGTGGTGGTGTTGCAAAGCTTGGTTGTCCCTTTTAGATTTGGATTATCTGCTCTCTGTCGTGGTGAACAACGTTTAGTGTGTTTGTTCAGCTGCAGGAATTTGTTAATCTTTCCTTCAGTTTTCTCCCGGGGGAAAAAGAAAAAAAGAAAAGAACTAATCTCACCATGGAGAAGTTTAGCAAAGATTTCATTGCGAGAGCTTTCCGTGTTTCCCTTTTTTCTTTTTTCTTTTTTTTTTTTCCCCCCAGTGTTCTGGGAGTGTACATTTGTAGTGGTAGCTGGAAGAGCAGAGAACTGAATGTGCAGGATTAAGCTTGAGGCCCCAGCTTCCTGTGTAAGGGGAGAGGAGCTCACGCACCCGAGGCAGCCGCCAAAAGGAAAAGGGTAATGGACAAACATAGGCTGTGNCTCCTTGGGGACACTGGGGACAGTCACTGGTCTTGTAGGGCTGAGCACAGGAGCTGGACAAGGGCAGCCCCCACGGCTCAACAGGTCAGAAGACAACGGGGCTTTGTTTCCCAGAGGGTTTAGTCACAAGAGCTCTTCGTGAATTTTATACTTGACTGAAGGAAATAGTGAGAAGTAGGAAAATAGAGCTTCTTGGGGAAAAAATACTGCCAGGGATTCACCAGTGTTTGGTGAGAGTCACAAGTTTGTAGGAGCTTTTTTCATGGATGCTGTAAAGCCAAGTGATTTGGCAGTGCTGATTCCAGGCTTTGCTGGGACCTCACTTCCCTTTAGAAGCCCAGTTAGAAATGTGTTTGTGGCAGGGTTTACAGCTCAATTCCATGACCTGGGATCTGGGAAAATATCAACAATGTTTGCTAGATAGTGCTCTGCAGACCAGGCATGAGACAGTCTCTGATTCTGTGTCTTGCCTTTCTGTAGGGAATGTGAAGAGCCCTCTAAAAGTCCAAGCTCAAATCTTCAAATGCTGATAACTTAATGATAATTTTAAAAAGGTTTGTTAATAAATGAGGTAACGATGAAAACTTTGTCTTGCTGTGATAACGAGCAGAGTATTCCAACTCATGTGGAATGCAATACCTTAAAGAGAAATTAGAAGTTATCTTGAAAGGGCAGTTGGGCTGGTGGTTAGCTGAAACCTCTGATTACAGCCATACTATTGAGTGCAAAGCATTTCTTCCAGTCGCCTGAATAAAAATTACTCTTCTGCCCTTTTTTCCTGTCCCATTTGGCTCATCCATCCACCAGAGGCAACGCGTGGAAATCGCAGAATCATTTAGACTGGGAAAAAACCTTTCAGATCGTGGAGTCCAGCCCTTAGTCCCTCTCTGTGCTGAGGCTGCTTTAGTGACCCAGCCCTGGGCAGGCAAGGCAGAGTCTCTGCTGGTTGTGTTTGCCCTTTGCTCGTAACGTGTGTGCTCCTCTCTCAGAGGACGCCTTGTCCAGTTCCTTCAGTGTCATGAACTTCCTGGTGGCTTCCTGGAAAAGACGCTGGAATCCTCCAGGGAGCTGAACTCGGCCGACACCTCCTCCCAGCACCACTTCCAAATCCTCCTCCCCTCACAGCGTGATTAGGCTCCTGCTCTATGATTTCTGGAACATCTGGGGCCGTATGCAGCAGTTTGTTTATTTTTGCACAAGCCTGAGGAGGGATGGGGAGCCTGAGGCCGTGGTGGAGCCACCAGCTGAAGGAGCGGCACGGGATCGATGCGGCTGCTGTTCTTAGAAGGGCTTTTCTCTTCCTAGAAGTTTTCATCCTTTTACCAGCCACTTCTTTTCTCCCCCCCTCTCTGCTCTCTTACATAATTTTCGCTGCTGTAAATGGGTTTTGTTGTGGATTTCGGTTTCCTGCTTGAAGTCAGGATTCTCCTGTGTCCTGCGTGTAAACAAACTGGGTTTTTCGTGAATGGCTGGAAAAAAAAAAATCTGTTCCACTTCAGACGGTAACACTGATGTATGGAACAAAATGTATTACACTCCTTGTTGTGCATATGGTAAGGTATTATCTTTTTTTAATGACAAAGCTGTAAGGAATTGTTTTAGAATTGATCTGATAAATGGTGCAATATATTGTTGCAGCTTAATTATGGAGAACAGGAGCTTATGGCTTACCCATGTTTAAATATGTACATGAATCTCTTCAAAGTAATAGGGCAAATATAGTACTGTTTCTGGAGGCTTAAAAAGAAGATTTGTTCTCTAATATTAAATTTTTAATGTATTATTCATGAGCAAGCCAAGCTGAAAGCTTTTTTTCCTCTCCTCAGTGGAAATGAGCTTGAAGAATACATTATCTGTATAGGAAAAAAAAAAAGTAAAGGCCTCTAACTCTTGCTGATACTGGAGTGGTGCATGCAAGGACTGTTGGAATTTCCTTAGGGAAAGGAGAACAGAATTTGGTTGAGAATAAACTCATAGAACCATTGAATAATTTGTACAACATTACTGGAATTCAATTCCTTTAAAAAATTTTGAAATAAATAAATCAGTAATTCCAGTTCAAATGTGCTTTTTTTAGAACGGCGGGAGTTTATTGAAGTTGCTGTAAACTCCGTGTCTGAGAATTGTTACTCTCTGGTTTGGATCCAGGGCTGGGCTGCACATTTGTGTTGCTTGTCCCACTGGGAAGCTGACTTTTCCAGATGTGCCCATTTGCACCTCAGGTGTTCCTGCACATCTGTGTGTTCTCTGGGTTTGTTAAAGCAGCCAAAATGCGTGTGAGCTTTGGAGAAGCCTTCAAAGCTCTTTAGCATTTGTAATTTTCAATATGGAATATCTTACACATGGTACAAAGTGATGTTTATATTTTCTGCTGCGGTACTGCTGTAAACAAGTAAAATAAGCCAAGTGACATAATTTTTAGTGATACTTTTCCTTTGTACTTTCCCATTCCTAGATCATGCTTGGTTTAGTTGCCTGAAATGACTCAAGGAAAAAAGTTAGCAAGTTGCATGCTTGGACAAGGGCTCTCCAGATATGTTTTTCCATTGCCTGTTACTAGAAACTTAGGCAACAATTAGTTTATTAATAGAAGAAATATCTGGAATTAGTAATACCCAAACCCCACAATTACATTTTATGGATGGTATAACTTGTACTTAAATGTTCTGATTTCCTAGATATGGTTTATGTCATTTCTAGACATTGGATAAAAGAGGAATTTTTGCTGCCTGTAATAAGGGAATAAAGTTAGGATGTAACAAGTTAAATACTCCTCTAGAACTTAGTATTAAATTATATGATGACCTCGCAGTTTCTAATATATATTCAGCCTCAAGCTCCTACAGAAAGGCTGTGTGCCTTACTTAAGAGTAAAAATGAAGCAAGAAATGTTGTGCAGGTGTTTTTTATCCTGGGTTTAAAAAGTTGTTCTTACAGACAAGGAACCACGGCACAAAACTTAGGAAGCTGCTTATCCAAAAAAAAAAAAAAAAAAAAAAGGAAATTTGGAATGGAGCAGAAAAGTGGATGTGTTCTCTTCAGGCTTGAACTGGATGTTTTCATGGGTAGGGTTGACCTTTTTCTGTGTGCTTTGCAATACATCCATCCCATTTAGGAGTAGAATGCATTGTTGTCTCTTACCACTTGATCCAGAGTTTGGGAAACCTGAATTCCGTGGCCCAGTTGTCACTGGGAGCAGTTATTGCCTCTGGCACTAGCTGGATTTTCGTGTTCTTTCCTTTTGATGTGAGTATCCAAAACTTGTGGTTCCAAGAGAAACAGCACGTTTCTTCCATGTTCCCTTCCAGCCATGATCCTTAATGTTTGCTGTGAAATTTCTAATGACATAAAGAATCAACTGATTGAGGGGTTTTTACCAAAAGCAGAAGGTCAGGAGGAATGTCTCAGATTGGTAGAACTTGCAATTTTTTAATGCTGTCTATGAATACACTTAAATTTGGGATTGAAGAGACCTAAGATAGTGGTGGGAAACTTCACACCTGTGGCCAGAAAGCAGGTACAAACATTCCAGGAGTGGTGTAATCACCTCGTGGTGTTATCAGGTGGGGGTGCAGCGTGTTTCAACGTGTGGCATGTTTGGAAATTGTGCTCATCCCTCATTAAAGGAAGAGGTGAAACAGCCTCTTCAACATTTGGGCTCACCTGTACATGTGCACCAGCTGATGAAGTAAGGCTTTTGAACCACTGAATATTCTCAAATGAGAAAAACCCGAAGTTTTGTGGACAATGTGTTTAAGTACTCAGTGGCCGAGTCATCCTCTGTACGAGAAAACTTTCCACTTTCACCTCTGGGCGAGAGGAGGAAGGAAGAGTGTTAAAAACCAAACTGCTGTGAAAGCCCATCCAGAAGCTGTGCCCTGTTTGTGTAAGCCCTTCCCTTGGGAATTGTGCTGTGGTCTTTCAGCTGCCTCACACAGGATTTTGAACAAATACTCCTCCATGAAGTGTTCAGTCATCAGAATTTGCTGTGCAATGGTGTTTTTCTTGCAGTGTGTCGTGGACAACTCACAGCATTCCCCAAGAATGCTGGAAGCCGGGTATACACCTGGGAGGTGCAGGAAGCTGTGTTTGGTGACCAGTGTTCCCAATTCAGCCTTGTTGAGGAATCCCATGTTAAACCCTTCTCCTGTGTTTTGTTTTTCTTAGGAACATCATTTTCCATTTGTATTTTGGATGGGCAGGTTAGCAGCGGGGAGTGGTTAGGAAATAGTAGCATTGGGTCGAGGAGCAGAAGGATTAAATGAAGGGGTTATTTTGCAGCATTTTTAGGATAAACAACTTTGCTGGATTGTTTCTGGTCTTGGCCAACTCCAGTGACTTACAGGAAAGCCTGAAGTGGCGCTGTGGGGGATGGTGATCTTTCCTCTAACTATAAATGTTTGCAATACAAACAGCTGAGCTGTTCATCAGGGGTTCCCAGTGGAGAGAAGAAAAAAGATTGGCATGTTTAGGGTGGCTTCTGGTGTGAGCAAATCAGATGAATCGTGCCCTGCAAGTGCTTATCAGCTGGGGCTTGCAAGCACTGCTGAGGGAGAATATCCACAGAAACTACTTTGGAGCTACAATGATGTAATTAGAACCAAAAAATAATAGTTTTGTTTGGTGTTGAGGCCCGTTACCACCCAGAGATTTCCCAACACCAGCTGGCTGGAGATTTTTGGCAGTGCGTGTCTTAGACACACTGGACCTTACTTTTGTTTATTTTGTGGGGCTGGATTTCCTTGCTGGTGTTGTGGGGACTGTGGGAGGGGACTCGTGCCTTCGTCCGTGCTCACGTGTCACTGGAGCAGAGCTCTTCAGCGGGAAGGAGAATGTCTCTGCAGCGTCACAGGAGTCAGAGCTGGAATTGTGCTCTGGATCTTTGCTCGGTTTTGTTCTGGGAAAATCGTCTTTCTTCGTGGTTTTCATAGAATCACAGAATGGTTTGTGCTGGAAGGGATCTTAAAGGCCACAAGTTCCACCCCCCTGCCATGGGCAGGGACACCTTCCTCTAGCTCAGATTGCTCCAAGTCCCATCCAACCTGGCCTGGAACACTTCCAGGGATTGTGGTGGCATTGTGGAAGTGTTTCCCAGCTTCCTCTGGGCAGCCTTTTTCAATGTCTCTCTCTCGAGGTGTTTTCCTGCGTTCCCAAGAAAAATCAGATCTTCCAAGACAGGCACTGATGAAGCCAATAATGCAGTTATTTGTCCTCGTTTTGGTTGTGGAGGAGCGGGAGGGGTGCCGGGCATTTATCTGGCTTTGCAGCAGGCGTGCCAGTGCATACAGAGCCTTCCTGCTTGTGGCTCTGTGCAGCTTTGGGAGATCAATTCAAATGCAGAGTCTGTTTAGATTTTAGTCATTCATTGAAGTTGCTGGGGCTGGGCAGAAGGAGCCAAATGGGCTGGGAGAGGCTCTGCCCAAACTGATAGCACTCAGCCGAAAGCCTTTAAAATTGCTGGTGCCACACAGCGCGGGACATAACCCTTGTTATTGGGGCCAGAGGGGATCTGTGAAGTTATCAGGGTAAACAACACACCCAGCTGTGCAGGTGTGCCTGTCTCAGGCACGGCTTTGCTCACTGCAGCTTTGCTGCACGCAGCTGGAGGTCCTGCAGGCACCAGGAGGGGCTTTTTGGGTAGAAATGGTTGGGCTTTTTGGGTAGAAATTGTTGTTGCTGTGCCCCTTTTCCCCTCAGCTTGAGCTGCCAGGGGGTGGTTGTGTGAACACCTGCTGGGTGGAGGCAGTGCAGCCACCCCAACTGGCGAAGGGCAAAGGCTGAGTCAGTGACACAGGGAGTGTGAAGTGGCTGAAGAGGAGTGATGCTGAGTGCTGGGGCTCTGTAAGCTGAGAGCCTGGTCTTGGTGGGAGAGGAGAAGGGGCAAATCCTCAAGATGGCTTTTTAAGTGCTTGGGTAGGCACAGACTCTAATATGGTTTCACATTTATGGGTTCTCATGCATGGGATTTCCCATCTAAGCTAAGTGCAGTAAATGTGCTGGATCCATCATCTGGTCTGGGCTCCTGCATGAGCCCATCAGGTGCTTCTGTCCCCTGAGCAGAACTGGGACCTCTACTATTAGAAGTGCTGGTAATAAGAGAAGGTTCCTACCTCCTTAAGGGATGACCTGGCATGACCTGGCTTTCTTCAGCCCTGAGAACAACAGGACTGCAAGATCCCTTGCCCCATCCCTGGAAATGTCCAAGGCCAGGTTGAACAGAGCTTGGAGTGACCTGGAGGGTGTCCCTGCCTAGGGCAGAGTGGTTGGAATGAGATGATTTTTAAGGTGCCTTCCGACCCAAACCATTTTGTGATTCCACAGCCTCTTTCATGTAAATAGTGAAAATGTGGCTCTTTTAGCCCAAGGAAGAAAAGGATGGACAGTGGAGGGGCTGGTATTGCATCAGTACGTGCCAATTGCACTGCTCACCTTGCCCACTGCCTCAGTGCTGAAGGAAAAGAGATTTTTTTATTTCCAGATGGAGGGGGCAGAGACCAGCTGATCTGAAGTATCCTGCATAAACACCTTGGGCAGGGATGTGGGGACTTGGGCAAGATGCAGAATTAGAGTAATTTCTGTTGTTTCATGCCCGGGTTCTCTGTTAAAATTAGCACGAAAGCACATCCTGAAGAAATAAGCCTGGGAACAGTTTTAATTTTGTTAATGGGCTCAGTGCTGTTTTTACCTTCTTTTAGGCTGTCCTTGATAAGGTGAACATATGACCTTTGTGTGGGGATAATGGGAGTGGGGGTTGTAGAATGTATCCACAGAATTACAGATCTCTCTTTCACTGTGATAGACAACAAATTACTAGTTTTGTTGTTTTTGTTATTTTTCCTGATGCAGTTAAGGAAACGGTTTATTTTTTACTTTTCCCAACTTGCAGATCTGAAGACACAAGTTATTTAACACCTTTCCATCTTTAACATCCAGCACTCAGTTACCCAGACTTTCTCTGTAAAACAGCCAGTGAGTTGCTTTCAGCATTACAGGATTGTTAGAAGTCAAAACATGGGTTTTAAATCTTGTGCATTCCTTTAGTGCAAGGTTTAGGGTATTTCAAATAGGTCAAAAGCACTTGACGTCCTGGGTGTTTGGAGGAGCAATTAAACGTGTCTGCAGCTGTTCCAACCTGCAGCTGAACTGTCAGCTTGGTTGAGGCATCTAAGTATTTGTTTAAGGCACCAAAATGCCTTTTTTTTTTTTTTTTTTTTTAAAAATTCCTCCCCTTTTAATAAT
>VXAU01001433.1:1256382-1270318 GCA_013399695.1 Formicarius rufipectus | reverse complement strand
GGGGGGAGGGCAAATAGTAAAGATATGACTGTGAACTGCTTATATATGCATTTATGTGTGCATATATACACAGTAAAAAACATCACATGTCCTTGTAGGACCTTCTTTAGTGTGTTCAGCATCTACTTGGCCCTGTATGAAAAGGCAGTGGCTGTGCATGGGTCTGCCTTGAAGACCAGGGCACGTCCATCCTGGATGCTCTCTTGCAGGTGGGTGGATGCCAGGGCAGGACAAGTACCAAGCACAGCCTGGATTCTTCTCTAGTTCCAAGGAGAAAGCAGGCATGGCTGAATGGGCACATTCAGCTCCTCTTCAAACACTGTCCAGTTGTTCATGTAGAAGGCAAAGGCACAGCAGCAAACTCGCTTGTGTTGCTGGAGGAGTTCTTGGAGGTGGACATCTCCCAACTCCTCCTTTGTATTCTCATCCATCTTCTCTCCCAGGCTGTTCCAGTGGCAAGCAATACAGGCCCAAAAATGAAAGTGCTTTGTGTTAATTCCTTCTTGGATCATGGGAGACCTTCTTATGAGTCCTTTGGAAATAGAGCTCTACGTGTGCTGCTTCTCAAAATTGGAAGTGGTCTCAGTGTGACCCTGCCAACTTGTGAAGCACTAGAGCAGGGGAGGAGGTGGACAAAATCTGCACTGTCTAATTTGAACTGGAAGGTGTTTTGCTCAGAACACAGTTCAGGAGGTTAATTGGGTTGTTAAAACAGTATTTACCTTTCCAGCTTCATTACAAAATGTGGGTGCCCCTGAAGCAGTGGGTCTGCCTTCAGTCTTTGGGCTGAATAAATGGGATAAATGAATAAATGGGCTCTGACAGATGCTTTTTTTTTTCTTTTTTAAACATGGTCTTTCCCAGGAGCAACCCCCCTAACTTGTTGAATGCTGCCAGAGGTGTTTAAGTCATGGCTTATATGAGAAGCTGACACATAGGAAAGTTATACCACCATATATTTGTGTCCAACCAAACCTCAGCTTGCAGACTGAAGTGTAGCAACAGCTTTAAGGGTTTGGAGAATTTGCCTTGAGATCTGTGAGGGTTTTGTGCTGTTTTGAGTCTTTTCATGGTTTCTTATCCCTCCTTGTCAGTGAAGAGGCTTCTGTGTAGAGTTTTTAACATTTACTGGCTGCATTTTATGAAGCATCACAGCAGTGCTGAGTTCCCAGTCATGTCGTTAAAAAGTGACTTTAGAATTTCACTGCTTTTCATCCTTAAAATATGAGCATCCGATAACCAATGGCAGGTATTTAATCCACCCAGATTTGAGGAGTGTAATAAATAATTTAGGTAGGGCGAAAGAAGGTATTTTAGCTTTCAGCTGCTGCAACAGGAATGTTTTCAAAGCATTGCTTGGCTGGGTGGAGGTGTTTTTCCTTTGTACATCTTGAGTTAACATCCATCCCGATGATTTGTGTCCTTTTGTCCTAGGTACTGAGTGAAATTGTGTTTTTGTAGGGCTTTTGGAGGTGTGGAAAGCAAGCTGTAGTGTTCTGATACCCACTAGATAACTTCTCTTGGAATGGGATAAGCTGTTCTTGTGTGCTGAGATAAAATGGATGCTCAAGTGCAACTTCCGAGCTTGTTTTCCAAAACACCATGGAATGGATTTATGAGACTAATGTTCAGATTTTCCTAAAAGTTCTTAAGTTGTAGTGACCTTTTTTTCAGATCCAAGTGCAATAACCTAAAGAAATAATGTCAAAAATAAAAGCAAGTTACTTGGTTATTTTTCCCCCGTGTCCCCACCAGTCTTGCATATTTAAGCTTTTTTTTCTTGCTCCACCCAGAGCAAACTACTAATGCAGTGCCTGGGAAAGGGGTTGGTGGAGAGGGAGAGTTAAATGGTTTGGAAATATTTGTCTTTCACTAAACTGGTCTGGGGATTCCTCCCTTCAAAGTAATAATTTCAGTGGAAAAATCAAATCCTTATGTTTATTTAATTATGATGTTGGGGTAGAAAGGTTGCCAGCTTCAGTTGAAATTCAGGTAATTTTGGGGTCTATCATGCTGAATTAAGCAGAGCAACTAGCTTGGGCTATACATGTTTAAAAGGTGAAACTAGTTGTGAGTGGTTGTTTCAGGTGTGTGACGGGGCTGTCATTGATGTCTTTTCTGCAAAGGAGGTTAAACCTTTCAATGATAAACTGCAAATGGCATTTAAAACCAAAGTTACGTGGGCATTACATGGATGTTTGGCACCAAGTATTGTCAAACAATTTCTGTCCTGGCCAATACATCATCAAAAGAAGAGCTGTAGAAGCAAGTTAATGGTTTTCTACCTAATTGTTTCTATCTTGAGGCATGTAGGATATAAAATTTTACTTTTCTGGTAACATCAGATACAGCCTCTTAAGTTTGAGAAGTTAGTCATTTCTAATCGTGTACAGATTTCACAAGTGCTTCCTTTGAAGAAAGGCTTTGTTTAATACCACTTAATTCTGACTCTCCTTCCTATCCTGTGTTAAAAACAAACCTGTTAGTGGAGAGCTCTCCCTACCCAGATGTTCATTTTATTGCATTTAGCGAGTTCATCTGTGAGCAGAAAGCCTCTTCATGACCCAGTTCATATTATTTGGGAGAACTGGATATTGCATTCATTTAATTAGGAGAAACTCAGTGGTAATTAGCTGGCTGAGGGCTGCAGAGGGCAGGGCTGGAGCCTTGCAGTCATCTCCTGGTGGCTCTTGCAGCATCAAGAGGGGGTTGGTTGTAAGAGGCTGCACCACAACCTGGCTTAGTAATTCCATACCCCTCCAGCAGAATTTGATGGGAGAAGCCCTGAACCAAACTTTTTAAGAATACAGTGCATGAGGGAAAAGCTTTTTCTCCGCTGTGTAGCTTGTGCTGCTGCTGGAGCTGTCCTGGTGGGAGAGCAGCAGCACAACCCTCCAAAGGGTGATTTGTGTAACAGGAGTTTGGAGAAGATGCTGGAGATGACTTCTGCTAACATCCTCTGGTGTTAATTTCTGTTCTAACATTTGCCTGTAATACTTGGGGTTTCTTGTGGGGTTTTTTTGGTCCTGTTCTCTTTGTCCAACCACCCAGGATAGTTCCATACCTTCCATTTAAGCTTATGTGTTGCAGTAATTTATTTTAAACCTTGCCTTTATCTTTCATCAAACCCTTCCCCAGGTTTAGTGGTGCTGTGGGTTTATTAGGACTTGCCAGAAGACCTTTGTTAGCACTGTTCTGTGGACCATTTTTGGATTCCAGAAGCTTCCAGGCAATTCAGGGATTCCCATACCCATAAGCACTGGAGGGCAGTACGTGGGTTATGATCAGTGAGGCTTGTCCTTAGAAATTACACCTGAAAATTAGAGGAGAGACCCTGTACTTGTAAATTATGGGAAGTCTACCAGAGGTACAGAGTCTACAGAGGTACAAGTAACTTCTTGCAGATTCAGGTAACTTGACAGAGTGCTCCATTGGAGGCTCTTGCAGACCCCCAGGAGATCCCTGGGGAAGCAGTTCCACAGGGATCTGAGCAGTCTGCTCCTCAGTGCAGACTTAAACCACATGGGAAAGGAGAGAAGGTGAAAAAATTTGTTTGGGAAAGGCTTTGAGTATTTGTGCCTCTGTATTGATGTGTGTGCATACACGTGCTCGTGTATGTAGATCTAAAACTTAACTGTGATGAAGAGTTGTGGGAAGGGAGCTTGATTTTGAGTGACTGGCCTTTAAAATAGCAGATGGAATTAAGTGTAGATCCATGTGATGTTTTCTGCATGGGAAGAAATAAGAATTCTTGATTTACATTTGCAGTGATGCCTGAAATATCTACTGCTGAAGAGATCTTGGTGTTGTAATCAGATCTGAAAAATCACATTAGTGCAGTGCTCACTTGTTGCAAAACTCAGATAAGATATTAGGAATGGTTAGAAAAGTAAGAGAGCAAAGCATTGTGTGGGTGTATAAATTCATGGTGCTCTCCTTTCATCTTGCATATTGTGTGTGGTTCTAGTCCCTCTCCTTCTACTCGAAAGTGTGAATTAGACTGTGCAAAGGTGAGAAATGAGGAGGGTCGGGGTTAGGAAGCAGCTGAACTCTTGGCTGAACCTGTGGACCTTCCTGCCACAGGATGCTTTGGGCACTAAAAGTCTGGGTGTAGGTTCCAAATGTGGTGGGACAAAGCCGTGAAAGAGGAATTTGTTGAGGACTGCTCCAGAAATTCAAGTTGCAGCTTCCAAAAGATGGAGAGGGAGGTGGAGAAAATGTCCCCCAAACTCCCTATGCTGGATGCTGCTCAGACTTGGCTGATTCAGTTCAACCTTCCAGTATCATTTATTGAAAAAAGCCTTTTAAGGTTTTGTCCTCTACATGTTTTTCTTTTTAAGTTTTGCTTCCATCCAGAATACCTACATTTCCAGTAGTGATTCAGTATTAATGCTTCTTTTCACCTTTGTTACACTTGCACTGTCGCTGCTTTAAGGAAAGCAAATCCAGCAAGCAGCACGGGGGCTGCAGGTGGTTCAGTGTAACTGAGGAAGGAGAAAATATTTTCCATGATGCACAACACTGTCAGGGTTGCTAAAAATGAGATACAGTGCACATTTTTTTTCTACCTATGTTAATACCTCTGTGTGTTAATACAGCACAGCACATAAAGGCACTTCACTTCCTTATTGCAGCCAAAATTTATTGTTTATTATAAAGTCTCAGTAAAGCCTATATAATACATTCTTTTAAAAGAATATCCCTTTAAAATAACATTTAAATTAGTGGAAAGGCCTATTTGAAACACCACTGTGATATGACTGGCAAAATTGTCAAGACTAAAACCAAGATGAAGGATTATTTTTCCTAAGACAAGTACTTCAGTAAGTGAAAGGGAGTGTACAGATTTCAGACACATTATTTCATCCAGGTGTTCTTAGAAGGTTAGGACCAATCAGTTTTGTTTTGGTTTGTTGTTGGTTTTTGGTTTTTTGTTTTTGGTTTTTTTTTTTTTTTTTTAATCTGAGATTTTTGAGTGTTTGTTTAGGCAATTTACTGCCTCTTTCTATGCTAAGTAATAAAAGTACAAATATTAACTCTGAAATGGTTGTGGTGTTGCCACTGATCTGTTGTGCAACTGAGGCTGAGAGAAATTTTAAACACTCTGCTGTAATTTGTACCTGCATCCAAATGGCATTATTTGCCCTCATATTCTGAAGCAGAGGCTGAAAACAAAATAGAGATTATTAGGAAGCTGTCTGTGGCACAGGCTGTAGGGGACAGGACACACAGTATTGTTCTTCCCATTCTAATTTCAGCATATTTTCATTTTTAATGTCGAAAAGGGGTTCTCCTTGCCCGGATTGCATTGCAACAAACTTGCCTGTGCTTGCAATAGCAGTTTTCTGGAGTGCTCTTTTAAAAAAGCCCTTCCCAGCTGCCCAGGCATCCTTTGGGGGTTTCTGAACTCCGTTGTTGCAAACAGAATGTGACATTGTGAAAATGTCTTTCACTGTAACTTGTCCCACCCGTGGCCAGAGGTCTGTGTTTGCTGTTTGACTGGAGTGTTGATAAATGGTGTAGGTTCAAATGCCCTTTGAAGTAATGAAACACTTCCTTAAGCTCTCAGGCACACACAAATCTGTGCACAATTCTGACTTTATTCTGCTATCTGAGCACTTTCTGAATGGTGAAGGTCTATAAAACCCATTTAGTTTTTTATGCTGGTACACTTTGAATAGCAATTAGTAACTGAACCTGAGCATTGCTCACTGTCTTCAGGCTGAAAAACATTTTGGCAAGTATGGAAAGAGAAGCCCAGAATGGTTTGTGTTGGAAGAGACCTTAAAGACAATCTTGTTCCCATGGGCAGGGACACTTTCCACCAGCCCAGGTTGCCCCAAGCCCCATCCAACCTGGCCTTGGATACTTCCAGGGATGGGGCAGCCACAGCTTCTCTGGGCAACCTGTCCATCCTCACAGGGAAGAATTTCTTCCCAAAATCTGATCTAAATGTCTAATCTTTCAATTTAAAACGGTTTCCCCTTGTTCTGTCAGTGTAAAAAGTTGCTCTCCCTCTTTTTTGTAAGTCCCCTTTGCACACTGAAAGCCACCTACCTGTTGGACACCCTGCAGGTGCTTTGAGAGGTGGGAATACTGAGGTCTAAGTTATGCTGGGTCTACAAAACCCAGAAGATTTAATTTCTATTTTCAGAGAGTACTTGAAAGGTCACTCAGAATGTGCAGCAAGCAGCTTTCTTGCCAGAGCCCTGGTGTGAAGCTGCACACCTTCAGAGCACAGTGGAAACCCTCGGGTCTCCCAGGAGATCAGTTCCATTCCACACGGGACTCTCCTTCCACTGAAATTTTCTTTCTGTGTTAATAATTGTGTTATTTGTCTTTCTGTTGCCTCTTTCCTTCATGGCACTTGTATTTGTACATTCAGGTAGATGGGGCAGTCCCCTCATAATCTGGGAGGGGAGGAAAGATGGGGAATTATGTATTGATGGGTGATGGGACTCAGGGAGAGTTGCACTCACCCTCTAAGTTTGGGATGGGGGAGTATTTGGTTTCCTACCTCACATAGGGAATAAACAGTTCTAGATAGGTAATACCCAGAAGTATAACAATAGATCACTGTGATATTTGGTGATGAAATCTAGTATAACTTAAAATATTGTGCAACTTCTCTCCAACTTGTATATTATTCTATTTTATTTTAGTATGTATTTAAGACTCTGAACCTTAGGGGGATCCCTGGATGTCTTGTGTGCATTTCTCTCCTCCAAACGGCTTTTTATCTGTGGTTTTCAGTCTTTAAAAATGCTACACTTGCTTTCAGTGAGCTGGATGTAATTTTTTCCCACTTTAGTATTTTTTTTTCATCCTGGTGGACCAATAAAAGCAAGACCAGGGCTCCTGTTTATTTAGTGACACCCTGTGCAGCCCTGTTCCTGCAGCCAGCGCTGCAGCTCCCAGCACTGCCTCGGTGTTGTGTCTCTCGTCCTCCAGCAGTGCTGTCCAACAGTAACAGAGGAAGCTCAGAAACATCTCAGAGCTCTTCCTGACCCTTGCCAGGAGTTTTAAATTCTCCAGACATGATGGTGTGTTTGGCTGGAAACTAAACCCAGGCATTAGTAGGTGTTTAGTGAATCTCTTCTCGTTTAGGTCTTCTGCTTCCTCAATCCAGAGAGAATTTTAACAGCAAGTTATTGGGTGTAATTACAGAATCTGCTTTGAATATTACCTGGAAAGCTCTCAGTGTGTTGTCTCAGTGATTGTGCAGAGATCCAGGTTGGTTAGTACTGGACTAACATCACCATGTGAGTCTTAACAAGGAAAGAGTATGTTCAATTAGATGGAAGAGAGTCTCAGTATGATGGAGAATCTCTGTAACATTATCTTAATACTTGATAAAGACTTCTGAGTATAACAACTACACATCTTAAATTTAGCTGTTGTGGTCTGGAAAACCAAGTCTGTACTCCATGAATTTATTTTTGTGCTCTGTGTTTTTTTTTCCCCCAGTGTCCCAATGTAATATCAGCTTGAAGAAGCAGAGGAGTCGAAGTATCTTTAGCACTTTATTCTGCTGCTTTCGTGACTACAATGTCGAGCCACCATCTACCAACAGCACCAGTGCTCTGCCTCCCCTGGTGGAGGAGAATGGAGGACTTCAGAAGGTCAGCATTTTATCCTAATTTTGCTGTCACATGGGCCTTTTATAACCCAGGTTTAATTCTGCACTGCCAGAGGTTTGTCTTGACTGTTGAAACCTGTTGAGAGTTACAGAGAAAATGACTGGTTTGCTGGTGAATTGCTAATACTGTCTATTCAGCTGCAGTTTAAAACCAGTGTTTCCATAGGGAGTGTTGGCACTATTTATTTTACAAGCAACCAGCATTTAAAACCTGGCTTAAGACACTAAAAATAAATGTGGACTTCTCATAAAATTCCAGCTGCTGAGTTTTCTTTAGCTTTGTTTCCCTTTCCTGATGACAGGAAGGTTTTAACGTGTCCACTGGAGCGTAGTGGAAGCTTTTAAATACAGCTTAAAATGGTTTCTAGTGACAGAAAAACGTATCAACAAGGGAGAGAACCATTATTTGGACCTTCTTCCCTAAACAGTTCACTTAAATTTAATAATGCTAAATCCAGAAATACCAGATTTGGCCATTTTTCCAGGTTATTAAGTTTTGCTTACCTAATTAGTCAAATTAATTGATAGAAATTTTAGCACCTTCAGAGTATTTGTGTAACAGCAACACGTTACTTTCATTGACTTCTAGTAATTATATTGCTTTGCCATATTCATAAAGTCACAACACTAACGAGTTCATATGTTCTTTTTGAAAGTCTGTAACTCTGAGTGTATTTATTGTGAACTGAAGAATATCGGTTCAATATGGCAAACCGTAGGAATACCATCTTTTCCATGCAGTTTTCCAGGACTTTGAAATTGCAGATATAGGAATATCCATAATGGGCAATAACAGCAGAAATGGAGATGCCTCTATCTTCACACCTTTCTGCTTTCCACATCATTTTTTGTGTCTGATGCAGCTGATTTTTTTTTTAATTTGATTTTTTTTTAGTATTTTTTTAAACCTGCCTTGTCAAGCGCATTTTATTCTGGTTTGAATTCTGCTGGTTATGTTTGAGTTCTGAAAAGCTCAGGGGAGAGAGCAGAGGATCTGCTTGGTGAGAGCAGGTTGAGGTGGTGGGGACCGAGAGCACACGTGGAGGCGAAGTCTGAGCCGTAACAGCTCACGCAGAGGTGAAGTGCACTGAAAATCCTGCCAGGAAGAGGAATTGTGCATGTATTTTTAGTCTTCTTCTGCTAGCCAGGGGGACATTCTGACTGAAATGAGGGAAATCTAGCCTGGATATGCTGAAGGGAAAGCTGAGTGGTGTGTGGCACACATTCATCTGAGAAGCAAAAGGAATGAGGAACTATTAAAATTTCCCTTTCCACGACACTGAGGAATGGAAGGTAGGCAGAAGTGAGGCTACTGGCAAAACCACAGCTGAGAGAAAATGGGAGTTCATTAGAAAGGAAAACATAAAGCAAAGTTTGCTGTTTGCTGAAGAAAACATGAGTTAAGATGGTCTGGAGTCTGTAGTTTCCAGACTGCATTCTGTAAAACACTGAACTACTTCCTAAATGAGTCTTTTGCCTTGAGTGAGGATTGCTCTTGTGTTCACACAAGTTTCCATCCTCACTCTGCTGCCTCAGTTTTGGAGTTTTGAGCAGTTTTGGAGTTGTGCCATACTTGTACACAAGACCAAGACACAAATCACAGCATTCACAGAATTACCAGATTAAAATACGTTGAAGAGAGTTTAATTAAAGAGTGTTTTTTCATTAATTGAATGAAAGGCACTCAGATCTCTGTAGAAGAAGTCAAGTATAGGTGAACTTTTAGGAGGTTCTGGATTGCAAATAAGTCTGACATTCTGATTTTAAATACAATGTTAAAGACTAATAAGCTTTGGATGTGTTTTTATATGCTGTTTGTACTGAGTGCTAACAGAGTATAAGTAGGGAATTCTTTAAAAGAAAGAAAAAGAACACTGAAGACTTGGATATGTTTGAATACTGTTACACTGTCAGGGTGTTGCTTTTTGCCAGGAGAGCTGCTTTAGAGCTGTGCATGTCTGCTTGAATTTGATGGAGTTACCCTGAGCGTCTTGTCTGCCTTCAGAAATGGGGGAAAGTACATGCAACAGTGGGCCTCAGTTTCTAAACTGGTGAAATGAAATGTCCACAAATGACAAAATTACCTGTTTTAAGAAAGAAAATAAAGGCTGAAGACCCATAGTTTAAATCCCTCTGCTTTTTCATTAAAATTCTTTTTGCATTATCCTCACTACCAGGTTAGAATAGTTTAAATTCTGGTGAGCTGCTGCTCAGATAATCTGTTACTTATATCTGCTGCCTCCTTTATATGTCTTATTAATTATTTACCACATCCCAGTTCACCTCTGACCATGGCCCAGTCAGTTCATGTGTGATGACCCTTTCCTTCAAAAATGGACAAAGAAAATGGCACAGTAATGTTAAACAGTTACCACTAGAAATGAGTCTACAATGGCTTGGATGTACTTTCCTTCTGTCTTTACTGTTCAGTGCAGTTGTTACATGAAAACTGGTGATAAAGACTCCAGAGGAAGGAATGGGGAAAACTTCTGCTGGTTTCACAGGAATTCAGTGTATATTCTGTGTGGTTCTGACATATTCCTGAAGCTCAAGTTGATGTGACAATTTGACTTCCTTCTGTTTAGGAAACTTGATTCTTTAAATGCTGACCTGTTCAAAAGGAGGGAAAGTGGGGGAAAGTATTTTTACAAAGTAAATGAAAACCCAGTTCTGAAATTTTGTTCAGAGTAATTGCATTGTGTGATTTAATTTTTCTTATTATTTGGCTGTATTATAAAAAATGAAATCTGTGCTTCCTGATGAGACTTGATGGTGCTTGACATGTCAAGTATCATGCCACTCCTTCATAGGACTGGAAGAAACACCAAATTGAGCATGGTTTTGAATAAACAAGTTCTTTTCGGCACTGACTTCTGTTCTGTTAGGGGGGGAAAAAAAAAAAAGCCCAAAACCTTCTTTAAAGTATTGAGTTCACTTTTAAACCCTCTCCTCACAGAGCAGCTGCTTGTCCAAGTGTGACTCTAATACTGGTAATGAATGGTCCATTCTGTCTCTAAAGTTTCAATACAACATTTTTTTCAATGATAACTTGTATTTACTGAAACTGTGGTATATTTGTTTTCCTTAAAATGCAGCAGCTATTCAGCACAGCATGAAGATGTATTGTAAGGTGGAATATCTGTGGCAGTCAGTGGGTATATCAGCCTGCCTGCAGCTTGGAAGCTGAGCCAGATGTTGTCACTGGGAGCACACAACGTTCAGCCCCATAAAATCCAGCACCTTCCAGCCACATTTTTTTGGTTTAGGGGCCAGAACGTTGGAAGAGGGAGTTGTGTTTTAGATTTCTTCCCATTAAACTCAAATCTCCATTTCCATTCCTCAATTAACGACTTGACTCGGTGCATTTTCTGGGCTGGTGCTTCTGGATGTGAGTTATTTGTCTTCTGGATAGGTTTGCTCTCCGAGTCCTGAGGTGTTTACAGATAACAGATTTCATTCCCTCGGGCTTCAAAGAGGGGGATCCAGATAGAGAAGGGTGAGAAAAGCTGGATGCAGGCTGGCTTTGAGTTCCTCTGCTCTCAGCCATGGTGGGTGAGGTGGCTCTGACAGGTCTGTGGGCGCTTTGCCGTCCACGGGAGGCAGCTCTGCCTTTGTTTCACAGGGACATCCACACCAGGCAGATGGCTCGTGTTAATGAGATGCACCAGGAACAAGGAAAGGGGGTTTTTTAGACTTGCTGGGTTAGAGGAGAAGGTCTTGATCCACACTCAACAGGGAAGAAGGCAGAGTTGGAAGGAGGTTCATTCTGGGGGCAGCAGCTGCCCCTGCTGCTTTCCCTGTAACTGAGTTCCCACCTCATCCTCTGAACAGGCAGAAAAGTCAGAGCTCCTTCTCCCCACTGCTTTTTGCTGCACCATCATCTCCAAGGTGATGCTGGAAAGCAGTTCCGATGACCTGTGGTCGTGTCTCCAACACTCTTGTGTGCCTCAGGGATGTCTATTTTTAACACAGTGCAGGAAAAAGTCTCTTCTCTATCCCACGTGAATACGGTCCAGCAAAATGAGAAAAACAGCTTGCAGAGAGCAGGTTCTTGAGGTCCAAGTGGTATCTCCTTCAAGCAAGAAACCTTGAGCAGCAGCACAAGCATGGGCTCCTGGATGAGGAGACCTTTAATGACATGCTTTCTGAACAGATTTGGAAGCTACCCTCGCTCTCCAGTGTGGAAGAAGATAATTGAGATTAATGTGAATCATGGTGGTACTTCTTCTCCTGCTTAACCCTCTCTGAGTAGAGCAACCAAATTCCTTACATTTGGTTCTGTTGGCCAACGTCAACATGTGGTATGGAAGGTCTGTTTGGAAAACAAACCCATCTTTGCATAGCTATGTTTGGTTCCTCCCTCACTGCTTGCCTAGTGCTGACCTGCTTTGCCTCCTAGAAGGTCCCCTATATTAAGAAACAAAGCTTGTTATTCCAATTCAATGAAAGAGTGAAATAGTAACTGTATTACTGTTTTTGAAGACCCTATCATGGTCTAGAATAAGCTTTGTGTTAAAGAAATTAGTACAATAAATCTGTTATTTTTACCAGCTTATCTCTGAATACAGACTGTTCTCAGAAAACAGCAAAAGAATGTGGCCTGTCACTTGGTGCTCGTTGACCCCACCCAAGACCACAGACAACACCAGTGAACGACGTGGCACTGGAGATGTTGTGTCTCCGAACCAAAATTACGTAGCTCAGGGAAAAGAAAGGATTTATCAGTTTATCTGTATGAGCTGTGCCCTGAGAAAAAAAACCCACCCTGATTTCAATGGCTCGACAAATCAGTTCCTGGGTTGTCTGAGCAATACAGTAGGGAAAGGTTGGCATTCTAGGAACAGCTTTGTCCTGTTACCACCATCAGGAGCTCGTGGAAAGCCTTCGACAAACGTGGTCATCCCTCGAATGATACCGGTCTGACCCATTTCCCTTCCTGCTCTGAGGAAATGAGGCAGGACACTTCCAAGAAGCTTCCCATAGCAGGCTTGTCTTCCAAAACCATTTGCCTGTTTGCGAACACTCACAGTTTCCCAGACACTCTTGCAATCACCTTTCTGCTTGTTTTTACTGTTTCTCATCGTGACCACTTTGATTTTTGCAGAGATACTCTGAGGGTTCCTCTATAGGAAATTTTCTTGGGTTTTGCCTTTTTTTATGTAAGAAATTTTGTGAGGAAAAATAAAGCAAGCAGTAATGCAAGTCCTTTAGCAGCTTTGGGTCTGGATTCTCACCAAAGTCAGTTCCACTGACAGGACATTAACATACTGAATTATAATTCTTATTACCCTGAGGAAAACTTGGATTCTTGCCAGTTCATGTGTTTGTTTTTCTAGAAATTGGGTCCCTTTTACTAACTCAGATTTTTTGAGAAATCATGGTAGCTGCTGCTCTCTAGTTGCCTTTTCAGTTTCTCAGGATTTTGGTCAAAATTCTGTAAAAGTTTCTGATGTTTTAGCATTAAAAAGAGGACTTGAAAAATAACAGTGAATTACTTCTGTTCATCAGTGATGTGTCAACACAAACAAGTAAGCACAAGGCTTCTTCAGCTGGAAGAGGCCATTCTAGTGTTGTAAACAGCTCTTTCAATGCTTGCTCTGCTGGAAGTCAGAGCTTATGTTTGTCCAAGTATTCAAGAATTGAATCATCCCCCTAAACAGTGTCCCTGCAAGAAGGATCAGCTTCCCTTTATTTGTGCTGTGCCTACCAGAAAACAAATACTTGTCCCCATTTTCCAAAACCTCTTACGTGCTTGAGCTGGGTGACCCTGTGACCAGCCTTTCTCCACTTTGGAGTTGTCCTCATCTCAGGACCCAGGATGAGAAGAAGAGGTCAAGTTGGCCAAGACTTTCTTGCCTTCTCCCCAGTACAGTACAGAAGTGAGACCATGGGAAGAGCTCTGATATTCTTGCCTCTTTCTGAGTGAAGAAAGTGAGATTTCTGGGTCTGGGTTATCATCTTTTTGTTGTTGCCTAAGCGAAAATGCTGGGTTTTTTTCTCAGTGGGTTGTCTCAAGTGAAGTGAAGTCAAGGAGTGAGTTTCTGCCCTGGTACCAAAGTCTGGCTCAGCCTCTTGTTGCTGCAGTGAAAACTGACAAATATACCCATTAGTAGATCTTAAGGCTGAAAAAGTTACAGTAAATACAGGTACCTTCTTATCACCATCTCTTATTAATCATAGCATGGGTTTTACCAGTCCAGTCTCCTAAAAATCATAAATGCCGATGTACTAACAGATCATTCCAGCAACTAAAATGCAAAATCCTGTTTTTGTTCTTTTTTTTTTTTTTTTTTTTTT
>VXAU01001433.1:1225625-1256373 GCA_013399695.1 Formicarius rufipectus | reverse complement strand
AATGAAAAACCTTTTTTTTTTTTTTTTTTTTTTTTTTTTTTTTTTTACACCCTGGTTTCTCGAATACTTTGAACTTTTGGTTTAAAATGTTTTGAGTGCTACATTTACTGCTCCAGACCTTTGTTCTACCCTTTAAAAGCCATTACCCTTACAGTGATTTTTATTTTTTTCTTTTTCCCCAGGGTGACCAGATGCAGGTCATGCCTATACCAAGTGTATGTATTTTTATCCCTTTTTCTTTTAATAATTTTCATAACTTTTGCTTTGGTTCATCTTATGTTGCAGTCTAACAGGCCTGTTTGGTGTTGCATGTTAACAAAAGGATTTTATGTTCTGTCTGTGATGTTGTTTGCTCAGAGGTGGATTGAACTGCACGTGTTCCACAGGGACCAGAAGAAGAGTTTGGGTTTTATGTGGGTTTCATCTGAACTTTATTCTTTTGGAAATGCTTGAAGTGGTCTGAAAGTTGATGTGACTTAGAGGCCAAAGGTGACTCATCAGCACTATGTGAGACACAGTTACAAACCCCTTTTTCTCTCCTTGTTCCCCATATTCCTATCGAAAGGAAGAGTTGGAAACTGCATCATTTATTTGAAAAAAGTCACCTTAGGAAAACAGAGTACAGTGACTGGAACTTGGATTACTGCCCTTGTTAGAGATGATGCTCTTGGTATCAGCTGCTGTTTTATGGGCCTTAATATTTCTGCTTATCCTCCCTGGATTAAACTTGGAATGCTGTTTGGCATCTGAATTATTTTTCAAAGCTAAATAAAAGGAAGAAAAAAAGTCTTCCAACTAAAGCTTTTAATTTAATTAGTTTTAACCATTTTTGGTCAAAAAGCTGCTCTTTTTTTTTTACTTTTTTTTTTTCCCATGAGGATGAAGGCTTAGGCTTTGTAAAGCTGAAAATGCCTTTTTTTAACTCCTTTGCTGTTTATAATACTTTATTGTGCAGAGTCTTCCAGAAAACAGCAGTGCTGATGTGTGGAGTTACTGGCACAACCCTCTTGGTTGAGATATTTGGTAGCCTTTAAAGACGTGGATATTCCCCATGATACCATTTTTTTTCTTCTTTCCCTTCCTTCTCATGTAGCCCAACAGGACAAAACCTCCTGTAAGAGCCCTGTCCATGCTGCAGAGCAGCAGTGTCAGGAGGTCACTGTGACTCTGCACATCCTCCCTCTTTCACCAGTTTTTCTTGGATTTAAAAACTGTTGGCAATTACTCTTCATTGCCTCCCTGATATTTCTGCTATGGCTCGTGCATGTATTTGTGTTCATGAATACACACACATGCACCTGCGTGGAATTTAGATACAAGCAGGTTCTAGGAATAGAACACTTTGGATGGATGAAAATAGTGGTTTCTAAATTAGTATTCTTTTTCCATGCCTGCCAGATTCTCTTAGGTGACTGTAGTTTCTCTGCTATGAGTTCTTTGAACATGAAACATGTTCTGGCTATGCTGTGACCCGGAATGAAACCTTTGCTAAGAGTGAGTGTAGGTATTAATAAGAATTCAAACAGGACAGAATTTGGAAATGATAAATGAGTACAGCTCTGACAGGTACAGCAGTGAAATGAGGTGCTTTGTTAGAACACTGTCTTTGCAGTGTTAAAGCAGTGCTCTGTTAGATTTGGGTACTGGTAGGGAAATGAATGATTCAAGGAGGGATTTTTTTTCCTCCCTTTTTTTTTTCCTTAAGCTGTAATTTTGCTGACCTATATTCCCAGCACTTTAATAAGGCAGTAAAATTCACTTATCTCTGCAGTCGTGACATGGAGTTCTCAGCGAGCAGGTGACTTTAAACACACTTAGTGCCCTTCCCTGGTGCCATCTGATGCTCCTTCCAGCAGGACTTGGGGGTGTTGTCAGGGAACCGTGGCCCGAGGGCAGATGTGTGACATTCCCTCTCCAGGATCACAGTGCTCCTGGCTGTCAGGCAGGAACCAGCCAGCATTAGTGTGTCATCATCTAAATAAAGGCAGAAGTGAGCTGCACAGGGAGAAAGTGGTAGGGAAGAGAATGAAACATTCTGTTAGGAAAAAAACCCCACCTGAAATTAAAGTGTTCCCCTGCCAGTCTTAGGAGGGCTGTTTGTCCTGAGCGCTGGAGCCCAGAGGGTCACTCTGAGACAACTCTATGTTTAAGACCCATTAAAGCAGAAATTCTTGATGCTGTGCTGCACAGGGATGAGACCTGGGCTGTTTGAACTGTGTGTCTTGTACAAACCAGGAGAAGAATCTTCCAAACACAGAGTGAGCCGTGTCACAGCTAAGTGGGCACTTACCTTTTTACAGGGCTCGTTGCAAATGTCATCACTCCAGGTGTTTAGAAAACGTCTCAATGACTCTGGAACGAGCTCTGCCTGCTCCCCACTCCTCAAACTTCCAAGTGGAAGCCTCCATTCACAATAGGAGGATTTTTGGGGCTTTGTAATGCCTGAATAAAACCTGACTGTCTGCTGAGATCACCTGTTTGAAAACCTCCATTGCTTTGTGTGCGTTTTGCGTTGCTTTTCTCTGCATTTATATGTGCAATTCAGTGAAACAGATCTTCTGCTGATCAGATGTGTCCTGTATTCATTGCACTTAATTTGAAGTTAATTGAGTTATTAGGAATTTTTGCTTAGTTATTGATAGAGATAACTGCTAAGGAAAAAAACATTCCAGCTTCAAGTTAGGTTCTTCAGAAAACAGCCACAGCGTTACTTTGGGGATTTTAAAATACAAGTTGTATCTCATATAATCATACAATAGTTTGGGTTGGAAGGGACTTTAAAGCTGATGTAGTTCCAACCCCCAAACCAGAGCAGACCAACTTCACTGGTTTTTATTCTTTTGAACAGCCAGGTAGATGGAAATACAAAACCACACTGACACAGCATCTTAAATAGTTATCCAGTATAAAATCCCACTATTAAGGAGTGGTACCAAAATGATCCCTCAGAATCCCTGCAGAAGTTAAATCTTAGCCCTGGGATATTGTTGTTTTGGTTTGGTTTTTATCCACTTGTCCTCACATACCTTTAGACAATTCATTGTTATAACTTATTCTGGAAGAAATGTGGGGAGCTGCCTGTTCCAAAAGAGGAGCTGGCATCTCCTGGCACCTGTGCTCAGAGTAGAAAGGATTTATCCTCTGTAAGAGCACTTCTGTGTGTCACTGCTGGGAGAAGCTGTTAGCCCTGTAGAGTGCAACCCAGGGAGTGGGCTGAAGGGAACATGAACACTAAATTAATGTGCTGCACTTAGGCATGACAACATTACCAGTGTAGAGGAGGGGTTGGGAAAAAAAGGGCTTACTAATTCTGCTATTTGTCTCTGTGGGAAATACGGGCCTACAGGGAAGAAAGCTGATTGTTTTATACAGTAAATTTCTGAAAGCTTTGTGTTGACCAGCTGTTTATGCTTCAACCAAAAGTCCTGTTCTCTTGCCACCACCACCCCCTTTTTTTTTTTTTTTTTTTTTTAGGGAATATACTATTTCCACGGGACTGAAGCAGTGCAGCAGTCGTTTCACTACAAGGTCTGTTGAGCTGATCAGCCATGAGACCTGGCTGGAATGCATAAATCCCAAACAGTGACTAGTTTAACTTGTATACAATTTATGTCTTGTTGGAATTGAAGACCAAGCTAGGACTTACAGTACTGAGAGAACCACGTGTTACTTTTCTGCTGAGTTCTGTGCAAGTCTGCAGCCTTTCAGAGAGGATTGCAGAGTAAATATGAGTTGCTGTTAGCCAATGTTAAATACTCTTAATCATCTTGGATGTCTTTAAAGCTTCTCTGTGTAAATAAGAGATCCACAGTCCTTTCCTATTAGCTACGATGGAAATATGCTAATTAGAACTCTCCTTGGTTATGTGTCTGTTAATGAGGAAATTAAAATACAACGTTGAGTAATGCTTGTTACTGCCTAAAAGCTTTGCTGCTCTTGGCATATAGAAATTGCTTTAGATAAGAAAGCTTGAAGAGCAAAACAAATGAACAGATGCTTTTTTTATAAATCCTCTAAGTTCCTAAAGCCTCAAAAATGTCATCTTTGCTCCAAAGTCCTACACCAGCTATTTAGCAGCCTCACAACTCGGTAGTGACATCAGCTCCAGAATAGTTTCCTTACCCCTGTTAGTTTATCAGGGATGCAAATGTGTTTTCACAATTGAGGGCAGCAGAGATAGGGGCTGTGAAATGTAAAATGCATTTCTTCTGAACTTCAGATGTGGAAACACACAGAAACAGGATGAGATGGAAAACAAGATGCCAAAGCTTTTAGGAGGGTTGGTGTTTCCCCAGGAAGAACCTTGAGGTGCAGTCTTGTTAGGTAAAGTTAGCTCAGTGACTGCACATTTTTTCTTTCTTAATGCTGAAAAGGGAGAGAAACTCTTATCAATACCCAGCACCTCTGTGTAGATGCCACAGGTGAGCTTGTCCCTTCCCCCAGCCACTGGTTTTGGGCAAGCAGAGCTGCAGGTGGTTGGGGGAGATGGGCATGGGTTGTCTCACTGTGCAGTCAGGGAATTCAGGTTCCTGGAGTTGAAGGTTCTCACATTTTGTAGTCCGTTCTTTTCTTGATGACAAGCATAGCAGTTGCCAGATAAAACCTTAAGTTATCTGTGATAAGAGAGTGCTCCTATTTTTCATACACATATTTTTATATGGAAGAATTATCTATTGCCATATATTTGTCATAGAGAATTCACATAGCAGAAGGAATTCCTGGCTTTGAACTGCTTGTGCAGATTATCATAGTCAAAAATTCAAACTAGATACAGTTTTATGAGTACAAAAATGAACTATTATTTTTTTTAAATGTGCTTAAGGTTTCTTGGGATGTTCCTGCCTTTTTCTCATCTTCAAAGATAAGAAGTCAGTATCAGAACATGGGTTCTGGAGATTATTTTCTTTAAATGGGTTGGATTTTTCTATCAATAAGCTTTTGGGCTATTTAGATTGCCAATCTATATCCTCCTTACTATGAAAAATTGAGGTGGGATGTTAAATCCTTTTAGTCTTTGAAATAGGAGTGAGAAACCAAAATTCTTCAGGTCTGGCTCAAGTTGCCAACAAGCAGAGGTAGAGCTGGAGCTGTTATGGGACTGTCTGTAACCTAGAAAGGGTGTCCTAGAAATTCTGGACTTGTTGGGTGACTGTGATGGATTGGATCCATTACAGGCATTGAGCTGAAGTTGGTTTTTTTTCTTGAAGGTTATTGTTGCATTCCTGCTGGGAGAAAATGTGTTGAGACAAGTGGCTTGTGAGCAGGGCAGCTTCCAGTTCGGTAGCCGAAGGAACTGTTGTCGATGTTAATTGTGAGGGACTTAATCAATTCCAGTGAGCACTCCTCAAAATGCCCCAAGAACTTCTGCTTCAGCTAAGGACACTTAAATAAGTCCAGAATCTCATTTGTTAGGTGCTTCATTTAAACAGGAACTTGTTAGGCATCACCTGGGAGTCTCTGTCAATGTAAGGCAATGTCTGAATTCAGGCAGTAGTTGATAATCTGCCCTGGCAGCCTGAGGGTGTTTGCAGGTGTCTGACTCACCTGTGTGTCACCTGCACAGGGGTGGCCTCAGATCTCTGCAAGCACCTCTACAAAGGGCTATTGAAAAGAACAAAACCTTGGTGCATGCATTGTCTGTACAGATAAAAAGATAGCAAAAGAATGAATTTAGAAATCTGTACCCAATTCTAAATTATTTTCATTTCCTCTCAGTCTTGAGTTTCTCTCTATTGACACTTTTCCATAAAGCTAATCCTTTTCCTTCATCAAAAAACCCCAAAAAACCTCTTTGAGTGGCAGCAGTGTTCCAGCTCCAAATGGAAGTGTTCTCTCCCATTTCTGTTATTTCAGGAAATATCCAGTACCGAAATCTAAAGTAACATCATTTTACTGCAAACTGGGGTGTTAAAGTGGGAAATGAGCAATGCAAAGAATATGGGATTGTCTCCATGGCTTTCAGAGAAACTGTCAATTCATGGAATTGGTGCCGTTTTTTAGTAAGGGCAGCGTGTTGTCCAAGAGCCTGGTTTAGGTTCCTTACTGCAATTTTAGTGCCTTGACTGGGAGCATAATCCATATGAAGTTTGGTCAGTGCCCTCACAGGGGTTGAACACAAAGACATATCCTGGAAGATAAAATTAATAATGCTGTCTTCATGCAGGGTGGATTCCTCCACTTTGGCATCTTTCCTGGCAAACAGAAATAATGATTTGTGTAAATGTCCATCAGAGTGATGTGGCTGGAAATGGCATTGCTGGGGACAGGAGAACAGCAGCAACCAAAACCAGGCATTAGGGAAAGGGTCACTGCAAAAAGATCCTCTTGTATCAGGTGTCTTGTTTTTCTCTGGGTTTTCTTAGCTAGGGATGATGTTTTGCCACTTCCATTTCCAGGGCTTTGGAGGTCATTGTAAACAAAGCTCTCCTTTAAAAAAATAATGTAAAAAAAAAAGTCTATATGGATATTGCAGTTGCATAAGATACTAATTTCCATATGTGTATTCGAGATGATCCCAGAAAAGCATTGAATTTCAAGTCATGTATTCCACCTCCAATAATTGCTAGAATAGTAATGTTGATAGAAGAGTGCCCCTTCAATAGAGGTTTTACTTTTTTTGTTGTTGTTGTCTTCCTCTTTTCTTTGTGTTTTTAGCCACCAGCTAAATACCTCCTGCCAGAACTGACAGCATCAGACTATGGGAAGAAGTGTGTGGTCATTGATTTAGATGAAACTTTAGTGCACAGTTCATTTAAGGTAAGTAAATTCAAAAGTGATCTGTTGCAGCTTTCATCTGCCACTGAATGCTGCAGGAACTGTTAAGCCTCTTAACACTTGAACTCGTCTTACAGGCTCTCCCAGGATGCCTGGGAGTTCTCATTGCTCCTCCTGTGATTATTCATCCTAATTTAGCTGGCAGGGGAGTAACAAACATATTGCCTTTTTTTTTTCTTTTTTTTTTTGAGTCTGAGAAAGTCACATTGGCTGCACCCAGGCCTGGAATAGGTATTGACTTCATGGCTTTAAATATTTCAGTAAGAACCTGTCTTTCAACAGCTACAGAATTTGCTGCCTTGAAAATAGGGGTTTGTTTTTGCAGTTCAAATGATGCCACAGTTGATGGAGGAGATTGGAGACTCAGCACAGCTTTTGGCTGGGGTAGATGGACCTTCAACCAGCAGATTTTGGGCTCCAGTGGTGGCTCTTCTGTCTTGCTGGAGGACTTGACTTTTTGTTGGAGGCTGCTGTCCTGATCACAGTAAATGTTTTTAAGTGTTTAGGTTTTGGAGTAGGAAGGCAAATACCATTTAGCTGATCTGATGGGTCAGTCGTCTTTGAGAAGCGGCTTTTATAACCCTTCGGATTTCAGCGTCGGGGTGGGGGGCAATAATGGTGTTTTTCTGTTGTTTAAGTAGGGCTGAAATTAGGAGACTTCAGAAGTAGAAATGGTCTATTGGCTCATAGTGTTGACAGCATTTCTGATTAGCAGATCTCCTACGTGAGAAAGCATCTGCTGGTTTTGTACATTGAGTGGAGAATCCATAAGAATGAGTAGTTACCTTACGACTGGCAAACCAGTTCTCACCTTCACAGTCTTCCAGCTGTTGCACTCCATTTTTCACTGCTAGTTTAAATACCACTTTTTAAATTCTTCACTAGCTTCTTGCCAGCATTTAAAATGCAAACCGTAATTCATGTTGTGGTTAGAATTTGGCAACAGCCTGTCTTTGTTGGCTTAAAGGAAGCCTTATATGGAGATATTAGAGCAAAATATTCCTGTCCCTGAAACGGAGATTTTTCTCTCTCTTTTTTGTGCCTGATGGTATATAACAATTTATGGTGTATAGAAACTCCTCAGCCTCAGTGCTAGATTTGTCTTCTGTACCCAGACTGAGTTTGCACTGGGGAGTTTTTCAGGGAGATGAGAACCACAGCTGGGTTGGGAAGGGAGGAACCGTGCCTTCCTATTTTAACAAGAGTCAAAAGTAGGGAAGGAAAGCTAAATTTTAAAAAACCTAAATTTATATAATAGTAATAATGAAGGATTAGGCTTCTTCTTAATGCTGAGCACTGAAGGTTTGGTGTTGGGAAAAGAAAACTGGCCCTTTTCTGTGTGAGGTCAGCAGTGTTAGGCAGATGCTGGAGTTTCTGCAGTGTTAGTCTTATGGCCAGTGGTGCTACCTTAATATAAAACCCTCTCGTGGGGGTGTGTAAGAGAAAACCAAGTGCTGGAGGAAATGGCTGGAGTTGTTTGGTGGCTGGCACTGTCCACTGGTGCTGCTTGGCTTTTCTTTCATAAAGGGAAACACTTCAGCTGAATTAAGACCAGTAGTTGTCCTCAGAAATAATGTAGCAGGGGTTTGAACACCTCTGTGCACCCTGCTCTGCAGGATAATAAAGTTATTTCTGCAATTTCTTCTAGTTTGTGGGGGCTTGGAGGTATTTGGGGGTTTTTGTTGATTTTTTTTTTTCCATTAAAACATGTCTGCTGTAACCAGGCAGGTCCCCACTTAAAAGCTGGAAAAACATACATGAATTTGTGACTTTCGGTACAAAAAGGGTTTATTCAAAACACCTGATACTTTAGAATTTGTAATTCTGTTATGAAATAGGCTTCACATTTCAAATGCAGAGTACATGTTTTTTTTAACACAACCAGAGAGGCAGAATATTTAAAGTGCTCTTTTATGAAAGCAGCAACATCTGAAGGAGGGTAATTCTCTCCTTCTTTATGCCCCTGCATATTTGTGAAGCTCTAAGGAGGTACTAGTCTTTCATGTTAGGTGCATATTAAAGGAATAAAGTTTGGGGTTCTTTGGCAAGAGTAAAAAAGGAACAGATAGGATAGTTATCATTCCCATCATAAAAACAATAATAGAAGGAAAAATAATAAATTTTTTAATCAGGGAGATGTAAACACGGTTTTGTATAAAATGTATTAAACCACATGCAAGCCTGGAATGCAGTCGTATTCAAAACTGGCTGTGAAACACTTCTAGGATGACTTTTTGTATTAAATAGAAACAGTTCTACCTGAAGGTTTTCAGTGGAAATACATTGTCTTCTTTCAGGCTCTGTCTCTGTGCTCCCCACTGGAGGCACGTCCAGTGCTTCACATGCACAACCCCAGGAACCTTCACCTGGCTGCAGACTCTTCTCCTCTCTTCTCACCATGGCAAAGCACAGAACCCCAGTCCATGCTCCCTTTCCTTATCACTTGTGCCAACAAGAAAGCCATGTAGCACCTGCAGTAGAAGTGGGGGAAGCAAATATGTGGTTACGAGTAGTTTGGTCGGTGTTACAAAGTCTAAGGGTGAGCTGTATTTGTTAGGAAAAAATCTGAAGCTGTTTAAACAGAATGTGCTTTTCTCCGACGTCTCCTTGGTGTTGCTCCTGTTGAGATTCATTTCTGTAAAAGCTCTAGTTTTATCAGTGGGTTTCAAAACCTCAGTAGTTTGCAGTGACCTCTACTTTTTCTGCTGCTGCAGAATATTTCTGTTGCTTAAGGGAGTCATGCATATATAAATTCTTCAGGTGTGTGCAAGCCTCTTCAAAGTCTGCAGGGAGCTGGCTCCCACTGGAAAACTGGTGGCTGAGGCTTATTGACAGTTCATTTGGGTTTCCTTTTAAGGTGAAGCTTCAGGACATTTTTGTGTGCCTCTTCTGCAGCTGTTGGAGATGTCTGAGGGGCTTCATTCAGGGAACAGATGGAAGCCTCCCTCTCTACCTTTTAACGAAGCAGAAGGGGGAAATGGCTCAGTGTCAGCTAAAAAAAACCAAACCTGGATTGAACTGGGTGTATTTGAGGAATTCTTCAGGTCATACTCACACCGAGGTCATCGACAGGGTGGAGTTCTCCAGCATCATCTGCTCTGCAGGTCTGGTTGCCAGTACTGGTTGATCAGGATGAGCAGATTCCCTGCAGCCTCTCCTTTACCCTCTGCCCCAGCACTTGCAGGTGTCACCTCAAACCATCTTCCTTCTTCCTTTGCTCCTGAGAGAGGGTGTTGCCCTCCACAGAAATTCTTGAGGTCATTTTGCTCTCCCCGCAAGAAGGTTCATTCCCAGTGGAATTAGAATCTCCTTTCTCCAGGGAATGGGATCAAAGTGATACCATCAGGCTCATGCTGCAGGATTCTCTTTTCCCACCATTTCTTTCCCAGAGCACCTGTGTAGGCTCAGCAGTGTGTGATCTGCTGCTCGGTCTCTTTACCGTGGCTGCTTCTCTTTCTTAGCACTCCTTTGTCCCCCCTGAATGGGTCTGAAGTTTATTTCTGGTCTCACAGATTCTTCAGGGGCACCTTCTTGGTGGTTCCTGAGATCAGTCTGATCTAGTAAACCAGGTGGGAGACTCTGTACAAGTGTAGTAGAGCTGAGTGAAGATGTTTTCCAGCCTTGGCTTAGTAACGCCAGTTAACCAGGCTGCTCCCAGCCTTCATTCTAGGCTCTTATCCATGGAGCATATTGTCTGTTAATCAGTCATGTTAAAATTGTATCTGGCAGCTCTGCCTCAGCCATTTCCAAGCTGTGCGTGATGGAATGAGTTACAGGCTTCAGCTGGGCATGTTTACATGGCTATTTTTTTATCATGGACATTAAGCATGAGCTGTACCCAAAGGCTTCTGCCAAGCTTGGTGTCCATTTGAACTGGTAAACATTGTTAGCAGTGTGTTCCCAACTACCACTGCTGTCTAGCCAAGATTAGATTGTGTGCTCTTAAGCTCTCTACAAGGCCACTTTCCTACTTTGCAAAGCAATTTTACTTGACCAGCAGTTTTTCACAGTAAGTCTTAAGAAATGAGTTCGACAGGCTAGAAAAGTGAATTCAAGGACTTGGGCAGAGTGTGTCTGCTCTTCCCTTTGGAATTAAAACACAGTTTTACATGATTAAATTGATTCTCATTGGTTCTTGAAGTATGGCATCTTGAGAATCAATTAGTTATGCAACTTAAGTCTTGTTACATTCACACATATAACCATTAGGTATTACTTCTACTACTCTCTTTTAATTAATTAGTACTTCATGACACAGAGTAGAATCTGTGAAGCACATGGCTGATTTTCTTGATTATCAAGTATCCACACAGAGTTTAGCCAAATAGATGTTCCACTCAGTGGGAGTGGGGGTTATTCAGACAGTGAAGTGTCTTATGTTGTGTGCAGCTTAAAAATAAGAGAGAAGAGGGAAGTGCAGTATTTGGGAATACAGCTGTGAGGCCTCTGACTTGTGTGTTTGAAGAGCACACAGAGAGCAGATCTGTCCAGTCAGTAACGCTCATGAACTTGTTCCTGAGAAGTAGGTACTCTTGGCTTTCAAGCCTCTGAAATTGTTCCCTCTAATGATGATATTTTTGATGTTGGTTCTTTCCTCGTCCTTTCCAGCCGATCAGCAACGCCGACTTCATCGTTCCCGTGGAGATCGATGGCACCATCCATCAGGTGAGTGCTGCTGACCCTCCCCAGGACATGGGAGCTCTGTATTCTGGGACCTGCCATCCAGAAAGGATGTCTGGTCAGGCTGAAAGTCTCTCTCAGGACTTCAGCCCTTGATTCTTTTATCAGTTTGAAAACATTTTCAAACTGGAAATTATCTAAGAATGGGGTTTCAAACATGATTAGACCCAGAGAAAGCTACTTGAGTACTGCATTTTGCATTCCTTCCAAGACAAACAGGATACAAATGGGCTTTAATGTCTGTTGGTAACTCACATGGACTAAACTTTATAAAGGTAATAAAGGAGAACATACATTCCCCAAGTTTTCGTGGCAATCTGTGTTTAATTTCTGTCTCCTTTTATTCCTGTAAGTAATAATAAGTTCCTCTGATAGGAGTTCTTTTTGTACTTCAGCATATTTAAAAGGTCTGGACAGAATTGTGAGTAGACTAATTTTTGTCTTGCTCTGTAAGAACTTCATTTAAGGCTCTTGAGAAACGGTTTTCAGCAAATGCAAACCAGCCATAATTTGAAAATCAATCCCCTTCATGTATCTTAGCTTGGTCTCTAATCAGTAGTCATTTCTGAAACCCCTGAATGAAAGAATTGCAGTGCCATAAATTTTCCTCTCCAGACAGACATGGAAGTTCTTGCTGGAGACAAGTTAAACAGGTTAAGGTGGAGCTGAGCCTTTCTGATACATGAACCTTGCAAATTGCTTGAAACCTCTTCTCTTGGGTGTTGTAGGTTACAGATAAAGCACTTACTGAGTTGCAAATCTTGGGTGTGATTTAATGGAGATTTTTAAATACTTTAATTGCTGAAATGTTTGGGGGTTTTTATATAGATTAGTTTTATGGGGACAGAAAGTTTTGTATTTTAACCTTTGACTAATTGATAGATCATAAAGCCAGCTCATAGTTTTGTTTGATTTCATGTTACAAAACCATGGGATTGTCACTCTTAAAATAGTTACTAAATATCAGTCAGTGGACTGAAAGGTGCTTTAAAGTAATAGTTGCTTTGACTGTTTTTACACTGTGCCTGTTTAATGTAGAAAAACTCAATATCCAGGTTATTTACACCTGTAATGTTCACCAGAGCTGATGCTTAAAACATGTAAGTGATGTTTTGGGAGATTTGTGATACTGTCAGCTCTGGTTTGATGTGGGCTTTAGTTGTGTTTGGTGCTGTAAAACAGACATCTTCTCTCCTAAAACTTCGTAGAATGCTTTTGAAAGTGAATATTTGAGTGGCTCAGAGTTCTCATCACTTAGCTTGTCAAGATGATATATTTACATTTCGAAACAAATCCCAGTAAAAGACTATTTGGGCTTTACAGTCAAGCACTTCAAAAGCCAGTTGCTTTTCCATTCCCTGCTGCAAACTCTCAGATTCTGCACCAAATAGGATGCAGTTTGGCACTCAAGGTGGCTGCATGTGGGGGGAAAGAAGAATCAAAAAATCCCAAACAGACAGCCCACAACTGGCCAAAGGGAGTGAATTGTTCATCTCCTCCTCCTTGACAGAGAAGATCAAGTGAAATTAGTCTCTGACTCTGCTTTGCTGGAGACTTCCTGCATCATTTTCCAGGAAATGGCTTAATCCCTGTGTATTTCCAGTTCTTAATCTGTAAAATAGGTAAATACCTCAGTCACATTAGGGTGACAAAAAGGAAGTTAGTTGTTAAGGAATTTGTGATTCTTGAAATAAAGATAATTTATATGACACAAAGAATTGGCAAAGTTGGTGTTTGTAGTATCTCTGTCATTCAGGAAACTTCTTTATTTTTTACACTGTGATAAACTAGAGGGCAGAAAGGGATATCCTGGCTGAGTCTGATGTGCACCAACAGAGGCTGTGGAGCTTTGACAACCTGTTCCCACTTCACACCTGTAATTCTTCAGTCATTTAGAGCATTAACATGAGCAATTTTTGTCATTTATCAGAACTTCTCATCTGTGTAGTGCTTTTCCATTTTCTTAAGTAGTTTATATACTTAAAGGTTAATCATTGACTTGGGGAAAAACTTCCACCTGTGTAAAATACCACGGGCTGTGTGAAATGTGGTGGAACCAAAGTGTCCACAGAGCATATCCCTACCTGCTTTACCACTAAACCTGGTCCCTTACCAGGCAGGAGATGGTCTGACAGGTTATTGTTGTACTTGAACTCTGCCTGAGACAGAACCCCAGTGGAAACAGAGAAAAAAAGCATTTCAGAAGTGCCCATTCTGAGAGAAACTTGAAATGACACGAGGTTGTGCAGATCTCATACACCAAAACTACAAGTTGTGGCAAATTCAGTTGCTGTACTCTTGAAAGAGTTTTGAGGTTGACTTATCTAAAAAGTGAATTTTTTTCATGGTAAATGCTGTGATTTTTTGGTGTTCAACAGAGATATTCAAAAAATTACTCTCTTCAGTTTGGGGAGTTAGTTTCCTCTTATATAATTTATAATCCAGAGGTCAGAGAAACGTTTTTGTTTTGTTCAATGGGAAGGATAATTCATCATCTTAAAGGGTGATTGGGTAAATAAGCTTTCCTAGATTAAAAAATAGCTTCTCTGAACAGCCCTTTTCCCTCTCACATCTTCCTTACCCTAGCCTGAATTACCTTGTCTTTAGGAAGGATTTGTCAGTTTATTTTAGAAGGAAACAAATCCTGTGTGAAACCGCTTGCCTTTGTTCCTGCTGTGGACTTTCGGATGCCTGCAGAGGCTTTGCCCATCTGGGGGCAGCTGAAATTCCAGGGGGAGAATCCCACACTTGGGGTTGGGAATGATGGCACGGGCACAGCAGGGCAGTTCTCTCCTTTCACTCCGGTCCTCTGGATGAAAGGAAAGCAGAGGTGGCCTCCCTCCCAACTCTGCCAAATTACATGGAATAAACTGTGGGAAGGTTTTGCAGCTGAGAAGAGGAGGCTCATCGAGGGTGACGGGAGTGGCTGGAGGAAGATGTGCAGCCTGTTTGGTACCCCTGATGTAATTTCTGCAGGAACACATCCTCTCCTTTGGATCTGCTTCCCACTGAAGAAGTGCAGAGATCACAGCCCCCATATGGGACCCTGCATGTTCAATGTAGCTTTAAGCCTCGGTGGGGGAAGATTTTTAGGGTGTGCTTGTCCTTTTATCCAAATGACCTGCAGTGCCTTTGTGCCTCACTGCAAATGTCAAAGAGTAAAGAAGGCAGCAGGGAAGAGTTTGCTGGGGTGTTACTTGGAATTTCATCCTTAAATTTAATTTGTTTGTTGAGTGTAACTGGTTTTTAGTGCTTGGGTTTTTTAATTCAGTTAACAACTGCTTCTTTTTAGTTGTTGAAAGCTAAAGAAATACGTGGTGTGTGTGCTTTGAATGTAATACACGAAATGCTTATAATGGGGGGTGAGGAGGGAGAACACTGTTTGAATAACAAACTTCCTTCCTGTGAAGCAGAAAACTCATGGATTTTCCTACAGAAGGCCGTGGCCTGGTTCAAGTAATCCAGGATAGGCTGTGTCCATGCTAACTGGCCTATTCTTGGTTACTTGCACTGGGAGACAGCCACAACTGTGTGACCCAACACCAGGAGGCTCAAGGACGTTGGGATTTGCTGCTCAGAAGATGCCCCAGCCCAGGAAATGGGACATCACAGGAGTTTGGCTTGTCTTGGGCAGAGGTTTTTGGTCATTGCTTGTAGATTTTGTTACTGTCAAGCAGGTTTTGAAAGGCAGTTCTTTGTGTGCTGTTCAACTGATGAAAATGGAGCTGGGTTTCTCTTTTGGCTTCCCAAATGCTGAGTCTCTTTAGGTTAAGACTGCTTTGAGGTATAGAAAATTGACGTGGAAATACGAAATGCTTGGAAGCAATTAAAGATGATTACTTGTGTTCTGCCATCAGCAGCTGTAAGAGTCCTGTGAAAACATGCCTAGTGCCTGATTTGTGCTTAATGTGTTAAGAGTAGATTTCATTTTAAATAATAAATAAGAGACTCTATTCTTCCCAATTTTTGCTGTGATAAGAAATTCGTTAACACCGAATATGAAAGAAATGGAGGCTTGGGGTTTTTTTTGTTTTTTAATGCCCTAAAGACAGTATATAAATCTCAGAAACATGCCAGGTGCCAGTTAGTCTAGAGACTTAAACTGAAGACATCAGGCAGTGGAGGAAAAAGCCAAGCCACAAATAACCAGGCAGCATTGAGATTCAAGTCCTGCCACTGAGAAAGTAAAGGGAAAAAAATTCCTAATGAGGAGGAAGAGGAGAAAAGAGCTGCACTGTCAGCTGAAGAAAGCTTTTTATGTGAAGTAAACCAAAGAGATTTTGTAGCCCAGGATACCAGTGCACTTGGAGTTACTTCCAGGGGCTAAGTAGGACTTCTTAAAGAAAACTTGAAGGAGAGTAACTATCCAAAGTATTAAAATATGTTGGTTTGCCAAAAAAAAAAAAAAAAAAGAAAAAACAACCAGTGTTGTTCAAAAAGGGAGTGAAGGAATTAAGGCTTTTTTTACAGAGGGAAATAATTAGAAAATTTCGTGAGACTTCATGCTAAGAGATGACACTTATTATTGATCAGACATTTAACATGAGAAGCAGATCTGTTGGCCAGATCCCAGTAGGGAAGATGAAAGGCAAAACAGCAGGAAACTCAAGTAGAGGAGGTTGTGGGCGCCCTGTGGTGGATCAGGAGATGTAAACTGCAGAAGGGAGCCAACACAACTCAAAATGCTGTGCATTTACTGCTAACACTTGATTAGGGGCATCTTTAGGAGAACTCCAGATAGCCACAGGAGCACTCACTGCAGAGACTTGCCTGCAAATGCCTGTGGGGTGGGAGCCCTTGGGCTGCAGCTCCAGGGTGCTTTTACTGAGTGCTCTCCTCATGGAGGAGGTGGCTTGTGTTGCAAGCAGCAAAGTTCATCTCCTTGGCAGGCAGTCTGGAATTACATTCCGAGTGGAAATACTTCACCAGCATGGGCATAGATAGGGATGGAGAGCAAAGAGGAGACTTCTTTTGCTGTGGCTGAAAACACTGGGCTTTAAAAGGGAAATTAGTGTTGAATTCCAGCACTAACTATGCAGTGAGGACTGGGGGGTGTTCCTTTTGTGCCCTCAAAAATACAATTTCGGGCTAAAGAATCAAAAGCTTCATAATTCAGGAGTAACTTGGATCTTTCTATCTTTCCTCTGACAATTGGGAAGTTGGATGGTCTCTGGGTACCCAAAAGCAGAGGGACTGCAGCTGACTTTCCTATCTGTGTCTTTAAAAAGTTCAAAGATAGAATTTGGAGAGGAAATACTACAGAATAACTTTGTGTAGTAAGAATTAATGGAAAAATTAATTGCATTGGTATAGGGGAGGAAATTACTTGGTTCGTGCCTTGTGGAATACAGGAAACATTGCTGTAGTTACCTGGAAAGAGCGGTGTTGAAGTACATCTGTTAACTGTCTTTAATTCATAAAATGTCACATTTATTTGATGGGTTGGGTCCTGGTGTGGTTGTTTAAAAAAAAAAAAAAATCTGGGTTATAAATTGTTATCTGTATCAAAGTTTGAGTGTTACGTTTATGGGGCCAGAAATAGTTTAGATGAATTTCATAGGAATAACTTAAAGCAGGTCAAGTCTTCATGGGATGATCTGTATGCTACCTGAAGTGGAAGAGTAATTAACATTTCTGCTTTAGTCATTAAGGTACAGCTCCATCATACTTGTTTTTAATAAAACTTTGCTTCCAGATTGAGATTTTCAGTTTCCAATTACACACGTGGTTTTTTGTGTGTTTTTTTTCTATCTTTTGCTTAAGGCTTTAATTGTTACACTTCAGTTCAAGCTGCTGTTTCTGTATTTTTCTCCTTCAGGCCTTTTCTCTGGGTACCTCCATTTTTTTCACCTCTTATTAGCAGGAAGCTGGTAAAACACATAAAATTAATGTAGTTTTACATATCAAAGAATGAAATTCCTGAAATTGCAGTCAGTTCTATGCCAGTTCTTTCTCCACTTGAAATTTCCAGTATTAGGGATTATTTGCCAAACAAAGGAGATAAAATGCTGCCAGTGTTTTCTCTCAAACTTCTAATCTAACTGCAAACAAGAGAGATAAATATTTTTTTAAGCAGACTCCCCTCTTCAGCTTCCCAATATGTTGTGAGCTACTTCCAAGCTTTCTGGAGCAGCAGTTACTTTATCTTGGTGTTTTCTGTGAATGCCAAATCATCTTGCTTGCCCTGAAAAGAGAGGCAGGGAGGCTCTGAGATCTGTTACTCAGGTTGTTCTTAGTGGGCAGCCAAGCTGCCTGTGTGGATGGCAGTGCAAAAGGAAGGCATTGCTGAAAGCAGGATGCTCAGGAGGAAGAGACATCCTGAGCATTTGCCATTTTTATTGAAACCAGCATTTTTAGACCACCTGCAGGGTGCTGTGAAGGCTGCTGGTGAAAACAGCTCTCCTGCAAAGCTGGATGACTGATAACTCTCCAGAGTGAGATGTGGTCCTCAGCACCTGGAATTTAAAAACTGCAACAATTAGCCCCAGAGAGAGAGAGCAGCTCCCTGTTGTGCAGTTCCTGTCACCACAGAGTCTTCATCAAATCTGTTCCTTTCGTAAAGCTCTTCAGCACCAAAGGCACCAGCACCAAAAATGGCTTTGGTTGAGAGATCCGAGTCCGTGCTCCTGGAGAAGCTTTCCTGTCTCTTTGCCTTTAATGAGATTTTTCCAGAAGCATCACTCCAGATGATGCTCAGAGCTTGCAATGGCATAATCAGCATGGGGCTTGGCAGCCCGTGCCTGCCACTCTCTCATTATTGGATCTCTACTTTTATCTTGTGTACTTCTTTTTTTAGTTTCAGCATGTTGTTTGAACTGCCTCCCTGTTAACTTTTGTGTCTTCAAGTCGTAGGATTGCAGGAGTGGTTTGAGTTGGATTCTTCTTTTTTTTCCCCCTTTTCCTTCAGCACCATCTGACCTAAATGTCATTATCATTCCAGGTTTATGTTTTGAAACGACCACATGTGGATGAGTTTCTTCAGAGGATGGGAGAGCTCTTTGAATGTGTGCTCTTCACAGCCAGTCTAGCCAAGGTTTGTTCATCTCTCATCTCATTAACCTTTCCAGTGCTGATCAGTGAACTTTTTGGTTGGGTTTTCTATGGATAATTACTTCCACAGTTGGTACTATCTTAATTTTTCCCCTTCTTTTCTGCTTCTTTGTCTGACAGTGTGTACTTTGTCTGCTAGTGTGTGGGTAAGTGTTTCCATGGTAACACCATCACATATGGGCTTGTCTCATAATGTAGCCTCCATGCATTGCTCATGATGCCAATATGAAAGGCTCACAAGTTACCATGGTTATAGTGAGAAATTAGAGCAAATAGCGTTGCAAGTAAAGCAGCACTTGAAAGCTGGGCATGAAATAAAATACACCGAATTAAACGCCATCTCCATGAGCAGCCAGTGACTCAGAAATGTCCTGCAAATTGGGAACGCGGCTCTTGGCTCTGCCAAGGTGCAGTTGCAATCTGGAGTGAGAAAATGAGGCGTTTTGCAAAGCCTGAAGCACCCCCAGGAGTATTTTGTGCCCTCTGGTCTGCAGTAGCAGTAGTAGCTCGTAGGTAGTTGTGTGGTAGATGTTGCAGTAGTGGACTGACCTGCAGTTCCCCACTTTCAGTGTATTGTATTCGTGGTGTCTTGTTTGTAAAATTAGATTGGTGATTTCTCAGTAATGCTCTGGCATGGGAAGCTTTTACCTCCAGCCTAGTGATGGCTGAAGGGGTCAGGACCCTGATCTGTAGTGCCTTCCTACCAGAGGATTCTTCCCTGCATTCTCTCCACCATGGTCTGTTCAGTCATGTTGTAAAAGTCCTAAACACTGCAAGAATTTCATACTCAACTTAGGTGTCTGTTCAATTTTTCATAGTCAAAAGATGGTTGATTTCGCCATCAGTTCTGTTCCTGAGTTTAAAATACAGGAAAATGGCAATTCCTATGCTGCAATAATAAGCTGTAATTACCATGTTCAAGTTATTCATGTTTTGGTTTATTTGGATAATTTTCCTTGGTCACTTTATACCAATTGTTGGATTCTAAGCTGTGCCTCACTTCAAGTGTCATGTATGAAATGAGAATTCCTCTAGTGTTTTACATGGGAATTTTTCCTTATAACATCTTTTTTCTGTTCTTCTGTGACCCAATTATGCAGTTTGGTAACCTTAAAACTCTTTTCCTGACTCAGTCACTCCCAGGGCATCACTTGGAAAAGCCACATCAGGCTCAAATGTGTTCATTGCAGTTTATCTTTAGAGGCACAAGGAAACAAATCAGCTTGGGAAATGCTTCCTATGGATTTTCTGTTACCAATAGCTGGTTTTATGGTAACGTTAGGTGAGATCTCCTGATCCATCAACCTCTAGAAAACTCTTACGGTAACTGTGAGTTGGCCCTAAGAATGAAACCTAATCAGTAAGTCACAGAAAACATTAAAGTTTAGTTAGCCTTCCACAGAAAGCTAATTGTCCTACTTTAGCACTCTCTCTTTATTAATCACTTCAGGTTTGCAGGCGAGCGAGTTAATTAACACGGAGCAGGGGAGAAAATGGAGAAAAGGGCATTTTATCTGAAATGCTTTCGGGTCCCTCCCTTGCCTGGCTCTGTGAACCAGCCCTGTGTGCTCACTGCTAACTTCATGTTTCTGACTTCTATTTTTAAGTATGCAGACCCAGTGGCCGACTTACTGGATCGCTGGGGTGTGTTCAGGGCAAGGCTCTTTAGAGAATCCTGTGTTTTCCACCGAGGGAATTATGTGAAGGATCTGAGTCGACTGGGACGTGAGCTGAGTAAAGTTATTATAGTAGATAATTCTCCTGCATCTTACATCTTCCATCCTGAAAATGCAGTAAGTATTCAAAGTGCTCGAGCGTAACTTTGTCATTCTGCTCCTTGCCCAGACTTTCTGAGTCAGAAAATAACCTCTCAGAGCACTGATATTGATCAGTTTCTGTGTTTTCGTAGACCTCAGGTGGGCTCTGGGATTCTCTGCCAGATGGTGAGGGGCACAGCATGTCATAGCCATGACTGGTGATGTGCTTTCAGCTTTAGCTTTTGGCATGAAGTCCAGCAGTTTTGAGAAGTGCCAAGTGGTGTGGAGCCTGAGTAACTCACCTAGCTCTAAAAACCAAATCTGCCCTGCAGCACAGCTTTTGTTCTTTGGAGGGGTGATTACAGATAGAATGGTTTGCTTAAGCTTCTTCTTGTAAATCCATTTTACTTCATTGTGTGACTGAACATACTTTATTAGACAAGAGAATTAATGCTTTGCTGGTTGCTGTCTGAAATCAGTATTTGCGGGTAAGGGAAAGGAAAAAAATCAACATCCTGTTGTGTTGTTACTCTTCTCCTTTAAGTGTTTTTGTGATAACTCCCTTCATAATTAGAAATGTTAGCCAGCAAGTTCATCAGGTTTTAGGAACAAGGATGAGAGGCAGCAGTACTTCAGGGAAGAGTGATTAGGAGCAGTGTGCAGTTTCACTGTGTGTTTGGTGGCTTCAGGAGCTCTGGTGGAATGGTCTGGCACTTGCTCCATCCTTTGCTGCAGGCAGCACAGATGCTCCCAGCTGCTCTGGAGCTGCCAGGGTAGAAGCTGGAAATCCCCTACATCTACTGACTTTTAAACAACCAGGCTGTACAATGCTTTCTTTGGTGTTTTAAGGCTGTCTTCTTTGTAGACTGTTAGAATCAGTATAGGAAATGTTATATCAAGGACCCTGTTTTGCATGGTCCTGCCTCTCCAAGATAGCATTTTTTTTCTAACATGAACTATTTATCTTGAAGCTTTTAAGTTCAGCTCTTAATACCGTGATGCCTTCAGTGATGTGGTGAAAACATTCTTCTAGTTGGTGCCACACGTGGTTTAAAGTTGCCATTTATAATAACCAGGAGCTGAAGCTCTTAATTTATGTTCATGGTCAAAATTAAAAGGCTGATCGAGATCATTGTTCGGTATCTCGGAAATCAGTGCCAAGAAAATAATGAGCTGTGGAAATTTGGGAGATGAAGTTAAGGGCCTTGTCAGAGTGGTTTAATCATGTACAGAAAAGTGCTGCTTAGCAAACTGATACTCGAGTCTCTGCAGAAACCAGAGCTTGTAACTAGATCCAAGACAGCCTTTATAAGACCTCATTGTCCTTCCACAGTGAAGACACGCAGAGCTCCTTCCCCAAATCCAGCCCACATCTTGAAGAAGGGTCATGGCATGAATTATTTTCTGAACCTACTCTCCAGGTCTGATATTTTTTAATCTGAGCACTGTTCTGTACTCGCTGTTAAACATTTCCTCCCAACCCCTTGCCAGGAGGAGTTGTTGCTGCATTCCTGTGCCTGGTGACTCACACTGATAATTCTTAGAGGGGGGGAAAAAAAAAAAAAAGACTTGCCTGTAAATAAAGTGTCAGTGCAGCTCTGTAACCTGTGTCTTCCTTCCAGTCTGAATGGTAAGGAGGCAGAGCCAGTTGAGCTGCCCAGTGTGGGGTCACGTAGGTCACCTGGACGTGCAGGTGAAGGTCAGCTGTGGTGCAGTTGGCTTTGGGGTGGATGTTTGGTACCAGAGAACGTGGGCTTGAACCTGATGCTGCACCTGAACAGTGATGATTAGCAATTTGCCTTCTTGTGATGATGATGATGATGGGTGTTACAGGACGCCCACACAAGGCAGAACTCACGTGTCCTTCACATCATGAAACCCTCTTAGCGTTTGTTGGTTGCTTTGTTTCAGGTGCCTGTGCAGTCCTGGTTTGATGACATGACAGACACAGAGCTGCTAGATCTTATTCCTTTCTTTGAAGGACTAAGCAAAGAGGAAGAAGTTTACAGTATGCTTCATAAACTCTGCAACAGGTAGCCCTTAACTCTGACTGACTTCTGCTACTACATTGCAGTTGCTAGAGGCTGTCTCCATCTTTTTCAGCTCTTTCAAATGTAAGCTTTGGGGAGGTCACCCCTGTCAGAAGTGCTACTCTTGATCTTCCTGTTACATTGGACACGAAGGACAATCATGAGTGATGCTCTTAAGCCTTCAGAAGCCTGACTCCTAAGGTCATGTGTTCAGACTACTTTTTGAAAGGTGAAAAAAAAAAAAAAAAAAGAAAAAAAAGAAGCTATTTTAAATGGGACTCTTTTAATTAATTTCATAAATGGACATCTTTTACTGGATCAGCTTTTCTTAAAACATGCCAAAAAGAAAAAAAAAAAGAAGCTTGTATTTCAGCAGTTGAATTTCTCTCCCTTTCTTCCCCTCCCACTATGCAGACAATTTTACCCCCCTGCTTAGAGCAGTTGACCTGACTCTGAAATTTTTTCTTACAGAATGAAGTGCCTTTTTGAATGTTATTTTAAGATAAAAATTCATTTTTGTATAAGACATATTTCCAGACATCTTTTAGTCTTGTATTGTCTAAATGCTTTAAAAGGAAAAAGGAAAAATTTTATAGAGCACTGTAATATATAACAAAGGAAAAAGTTGAAACCAAGATGCTGGGTTCCTGTCTCCACAGTGACATTCACTTGTGTTACATTTTGTCATGCTCAGAAGGTTCAGGCGTTTCAGGGAAGGGGTGAATTGGGTTAAATCACATGGTTGTTTCACTGGGAATGATTTGGGGCACAGTTTGGAACATATCTGCAGTTGTTTGAGCATTGAGGAATGATGGAATGGAGAAGACAAGGTGGCTGATAGACCTAAAGCACCTTCTCTTGTGGACAGATGAGTCCTGTTGTCTCTGCTTACGCACAACTGCCATGCCTCTCGTGTTTTGGAAAACCATTCTCTTGGGAGAACGGGGAGGAGATCTATTTATTAGTTTAAGATTCTTTTCTTAAAACAGCCCATCTGGGTAAGCTGGATCTGTATTGAGCTGTTTGGAGTACTTCTTTCTTTTAATTGCTGCTACTGTATACTCACCAAATGGAGTTGACCATCGGCTGTTATACTGTTTTTGCCACTGTGCCTGTGCTATGAAACATTTTCTGTAAGCTGCAAACTTGGGCCGTAAATTAAATGCAGGCCCCATAACCCACCCCCATGGATTAATCCAATGGTATCTGATATACCAGAGGACCCAGTTAAAGGTGACCTGTAAAGGAGATTTATTTTTGTTTTAAATCTTTTTTTCCCATTGGGATGAAGCCACACCTTTCTTTGGTATATAAAAGTGCCAAAAGTATTTTGCTCACATCTCTTGATTTGTATTTGTTTTCCCCCAGCCTGTAAGGTACAGACTGGGAGCTGTATCTACCTTTGTTAGAAGGGCACAAGTTACCAGCCTAGACTAAAACTGGTCCTCTGGCTTTGGAGTTGAGTTAGGCTCACCTCTGAGTCTGAAAACCTGCTTAGCATCTTCTGCAGTGTCAGAGGTGCTCTTCCAGTTAAATAACTTTTAAATATTTTAAGCCTTTGAACAACAAGGCACACCTTTTCCTTTTTTTTTTTTTTAAGTTTTTTTTCCCCTTTGCAGCGTCACCTTTTAACTATCCTCCACACCAGAAATCTGCAAACATAAAAAGTGCAGCTGTGTTTGGCTGTCATCAGAGAAGACTAAATGTGCTATTTGGTGCTTCTTCTTAGCCTCGTGCTAAATTCTGAATTGTAGATCCCCTTTGCCTTTTCTATTTCTCTGGACAAGTCTTGGAAGACTTGGGAGGGGGAAAAAAAACCCCACCAACTTTTGTCTGATGGACTTGGGTTGTGATCCTTGTCTAAAAACATTGGTGAAGCAGCTTAACAGCGTTCATAGAAGGGCAGGCAGTGAGGAGGTCGTAGGTACAGTGTAAAAGTGAGCAGCTGTGCTCCAGCTGTGGCTGCTCCCAGGGGTGTTGGAGGCAGTCCCGGCACACTCGTGAGTCTGTACGGCATCACCGTTTTGTTTCTTACCAGCTGGCATTACCTTAGTACTGTATAATTCAGTGCCACAACAAAAGACAAACTGTCAGACCTAACGTTTAAAAAAAAAAAAGGAAAGGAGAAGAAAAAAAAATAAAGCCTACTTTGTTTAAAAAATAAAAATAAAAAAAAAAAAAAGAGAAGACATATGGATTCTGGTTAGTCCATTAACGTTTTCTTTCAGTTAAAGATTGTTTAATTTTGTATTTGACTTCAGAGTAATGAAAACTGTAAGCTGCCAAAAAAATAAAAAGAGTTGTTCTCTGAGCAGTATTTTCAACTGCATTTGTGGCTTCTGGGCTTCAGATGCAGTTTGCAGGGAAGTATTCAGGTTGTAGTTAGTCGTGCAGGTATGAGAGGAATGGCTGAAAACATTCAAAGACTTTTCTCTTTGCAAGCGTTAGACCAAACAGACAGTGAAGAGCCCACCGTGGTGACCTGTGTGAGACAGACCTTGTCGTCAGTTTGCATCTCTTGAAAGCAGCAAGCTCATGAACCAGTTGCCTTAAGTCTGTGAATGAATGTTGATTATTAAAAGTGTCTTGTATTGTTTTAAAATCCACATAGAACGGGCAACTGAACTTCTGCACCAGCTTCTGGAGGAACGGTTCTGACGATGTTCTGTACAACCGTGCTTTATTATTTTGGCTCTTCAAGTCCATAAATATAAAAAAAAAAACCCCAACTTACTTTCCCTTAGTACAGCATTAAAATGACACTTGATGACAATACAAAGATGAAAAACTTAGCCGCAGCTTTGATCTCTGCTCGAATGGAGAGTATTGGCTTTAAGTTTGGAGTCATTTTCTTGTTTCTTTAACCCGCTCAGAGTACTCTGCAATCAGGTTTGGACTCCCCTGCATATTCAGATTTGGCCAAAGGGATTTTGACATTACCATTATACTTGAAATTTCAAGTGTTCAGTTTGTGTGGATATACATACGCTCTATATTTAGTTTCTGGATTGTAACAAAGCAATAGAGTTCTGTCCATAAAGTCAGATAACAAATGGAATGTTTGTAAAATTTGCAATACGGGTATTTGATTGTATTTTAAATACAACAGTTTAAAAATCAAAATAGGAAAAAAAATACTTGTTTCCTAAATCTCCTGCATATTTTGAAGTGCAGTTCAGCGCATGCAGATCAGCAGGGCTGATAAAAATCCTGAGTCTCAATCTTATTTCTGGGTATTACAGAAGTATTAAAAAGTCTTTCCCAGTTGGTCATTCTGTTCATTTAAAGAGATGCTGCCTGGCCTGAAGTTCTGTTGTCCTTTTTATGTTGGGTTAAAAACGGTTCTTTGCCTGCATAGGTATTTTTGACTTAAGCTGTAAGGCAGAATGCCTTAGATTCTTGAAATTCAACTGAGGTGTTAACGATTAAATTGCCATTTGTAAACTAGGGCTGTGCACAGAGTCCTTGGTAACCACCAGGAAGCGTGGCAGGCTTGGAGTGGGAGATGGTAGCAAATGTACAATATTGCTGTGTTCATTTAGGTAGCTTTTGGAAGAATAATTTGTCTCTTTGTTTTGCCCTTTTGATCTTTATTAAACAGCAGAGTTCTACATGGAAGAAACTCAACACCTGGAGGCATTTGGTTGTCAGTGTACGCAAATCACTTTCTTAACAGCATGATTTTGATTAGACTGGTTGGGGACAATAAAGTATCTAAATGACACTGGTGTGTGCTGATGTCGCAGCTTTTGAAATTTCAGTGTTCAAAGAAAAAAAAAAGCAGCTATATAAGTTCTGGAGACGTAATCCTCTGTTTTACAGATTGTTTTTAACCTAATAAACCACAGTACCGCACAGCCCTCTTTGTAAAACAAAAACAAGTTTGTGCCTCTGATTTCCAAGGTGCTGTGATGTTTTGCCTTTGTGGGGTGAGGAGGGGCAGGTGAGACTGGCGTGGGGCAATTGCTTCAAAATCTCTGGGTAACTATGCAAAACCAGCTGTCAGTTTTCTGTTTCACATGGTATTGTAAAATCCCAGCTGACTCTCTTTTATTTCTTGTTAAAGATCTGTTGGGAACTCCTTAATGGAGAAGTAAGCAATGGAAATGTTTCTTTCTTTCTTTTTCCTTTTTTTTTTCCTTATGATGGAGCTGTTTACACTTTGATGCAATGAACAATCCAGCAATACTTGAGAAACACTACAGATACCGTATGAGTGTTTGCAGGAGAGAGAAGTGTTGTCAATCAGGTATTGAATGGTTTCTTTACTGTCACAAATAAAAAATTTTAACAATATAGTTACTTGTGCATGTAATACTTCTCTGGGAAAAAAAGACCTGCTTTCTGCACTTCTTCAGTAGTAGGCACTGCCCTAATTTGTCAGGGATTTTATTCCTGCTAATGCACATCCGTGTTAAATCATAAAATCATCCATCTCTGTCCAACCCTCTCCTCTTTTTAAGTCTTGTGCAGGACTCCTCAGTGACTGCCCTGGCACCTGCTTGTGCAAACAGAGCTGATGAACTGCTGATGAACTCTGCTGAGTAAATTGGTGGCGACTCTTGCAGATGTTCCAGCTATTTAGATCTCTTGGATGAGCTCATACAATAATTGGTTCAAGTCTCAAAGCTGTGTAACTTCTTTTGAAGGGCTTACTTCAGCTACTTGAATAGCTGTTCTTAACATCACTGCCATATCCACATGAATATCTGAATAAAACACTTTATTTGGTTGGAAAATCTATTTTGGGACTTTTTATCTGACACAGTAAGACTTAGGCAGAGCCTTCCTTTCTAGGAAAAGGCACATATTATTGATGCTTTATGAGCAAAAAAACCTCAGGCCTGTTGGAATAAGCAGCTGGCTCAAGATAGCACATTAGTTGCAATTAAAAACATTTTTTAGTTAGTCCTATGATCAGTTGGATTTACTAGACTGCCTTTACTTTGTACTGGTGGGTCAGGGTTTAGATTTTTTAAATTTTTTTTAGGTTATTTTCTGTTTGGGTTTTTTTGTTGTTGGGGTTGTTTTGTTTTGGTTTTTTTAGTTTTACCAATCTCCTTAGCTGCTACTTAGGATAAAGATGCCTTTCTTTTATTTTCACTCAGTTAAACAAGTGTTTCAAAATTCATAAAACAGCTCATTTATAGCAGTGAGAAGGATCCTGTTGTTCTGTCCTGCCTGATTGAAACCAAGTGTCTGCCAAACCAAACCACGATAGTCTGCGTTCTTACATCCCTCCCAATGTTTCTCCCCCATTTGACCGACTGTGTTTTGACTCAGAAGGAAGACCAACCACTCTGAAATTCCCTTCAGGGTGGGACAGAATTTCCCTGAAATTCTCTTGCAGGTGGGCTGCAGCTCCAGGGAACCCTGCAGTCTGCTTCACCATCCAGCCTTCCTCCCAGCCCACCTCCGCTGGCAGGGGACCAGGCAGAGCTCTCCTGGACTCCTCTGGTTCTGCTGGAGCCACTGGTGAATAAACGACCTGTGGGTCATAGGTTGGCTGGGACAGGTTGGCAAACTCAAAATTTGGGAAGCTTCCAGGAGTGTTTTGTTTGGAAGGAGCTGTGCCCAGGAGTGGGTTGTCCATGATCCCACTTCAGGGGCGTTTCTGACGCACGGGGCGCACGGAGATGGGTTTGCCTCTGTAGGGCAGCTCTGCACCTGCGCTTCCAACACTCCCCAGGCAGCACCGTGAGAAGGTCAGACCTGGTCATCACTTCAGCAGCAAACTGCACTTGGGAGGCCGTGGTGGACCCCTTGGAGCTCCCCCAGCTCTTCTCCTGCAGCGATTCATTGTGCAGCTGCCCTTTGCTGTAGTGATGGGAACGTCCCTGATGAGGATGGAAACTGCAGGGAAGTGGTGGCCAAGGACACGCGGCGCAGCTGCCACCGGTCAGCCTTGGCCCTTGGGCTGCACTCCAGTTTAGGACGAGGCTGGTGCTCCTTGAGGGCGGGCAGAGGAGTCACCACTTGAGCCAGGAGCACATCCCCCCCTCTCCTCTCAGATAATAAGGAGGGTTGGTCGTTCTGTCCCTGCAAACAACGATGTCACCACCTCGCTGTTCCCGGCGGGTCAATAAATGTTGCACTCCGAGGCTCGGGGGAGTTGCTGGCTTGACAATGGGCTGTTTTTTGTCTTGATTTTAATGAGCTCTTGTGATGAAAACCAAATTTCTTGACTGTGTAACCTTGTGATTTTTTTTCCTGTGTGTTTTGTTTTCATGCTTTGATTCAGTTTGACAATAAACTATCTGTGTTATTTTTTCCATCCTCTTCATGTCTGATAACGCCCATGGTTGAGGTCTGCTCTCAGGAATCCCCCTCTGCACCCACATGCCATTTTCCATAGGGGAAATACTGGGAGGGGGAAGAAAAGACTTCAGAGAATCAGGCCAGAGAGTTCTCATTCCATTCCTCTCACAAGTCTTTGGACTTGCTGGGCTTTAATAAAGATGAAAGCCTTGACTGCTGAGCATCAAGGGCTCCTTCCTCTAGCAGCACATTTGGCAGGTGGGTTCAGTTCCTGTTCTTTTTGGTTAACCTGCTGAGGTCTGAATAAGGCCATTTTGCTGCTTCCAAAGCCATTGAAGCTTGTACATAAGCTGGAGCTGGAAAAAAAATAAGGGGGGCGAGATCCTGGAAGGGGATGAGGAAGTGGGAGAAAACTGGTGGGGTTGCCCGTATGACCCCTGTCCAGTTCCTGAGTGCAGGACCCCCTCTTAGGTGCTCACAGCACTCCTGGAGCAGTTGGCTTGTTCCTCACCTGCATATCCTGGGTTTGTTGGGATAAACAAGGCCTGGGAGCAGAGCAGGAGGCACATCCCTGCCTTCCCTCCAGGCTGCAGTGCCTCCTGCATCCACCACATCCGTGGGGATGTTGAGCAGGTGACCTGGCACTTGTGGGTCAGCCGGCCTGTGGGCAAACAACATTGACCCCGAGAGGGATGAGGAGGATCTGGGGGAATTGCCTTCTGCCTGATCTGGGTTGGTTCAGGGTGCCCACCCGAGGCAGCTTTTCATCTGGCACGTGTCTTCAAGTTAGGTCTGCCGACAGTAGTAGCATGGAAAGATCATGCTGAAGAAGTTAAGCATGTGCTAGAAGACAAGCCCACAGAAATACAAAACTCTGATGTTTTCATGGGTGTTTTTAACAGAAAAAATAATCTTTTGCATGCTTTTAGGATTTTTTTTTTCTAATATCCTGGTTACTACCCTGAGAGGTTGAGAACCACAGATTCATGTAAAATTTATCTGTATTTTTTTTTCAATGCATCTGAAATATTCAGCCAGAAAATCTCGTGTCTTGGGCCATTTTGCCCTTTCACAAAAGCGTTTAAAAGAAGGGAGGAAGATTTTTGTCAGGACCTGAGTCCGTTTAGTCGCAGAATTACGGAATTATTTAGGTTGGAAAATTAACTTAAAGCTGAGTGGGACCAGATGCTGTGTGGGAGTAGGGCTGAGACTGAGCACACGAAGGTCTTGCCTGTGGCTCTGCATCGTGGGGCTGTAGCTCTGACCCTTGAGATTCCTTTTATTATTTTCTCTCAACAGTGAGCAGAGCCTTGATCTCCTTGCACTCCTCTGTAACACACCTTGGTAACTCAGAGCAGGTTCAGGTGAATAGTCACCCACTGGCCTGAGCTCTAATCTGGTGGATCTTGAAATAACAGCTGGAGGGATCAAGCTCAATACTTGGAATGATGACTGGAAAAGGGTTGGACCCCGGGGAGGAGGATGAGCAGGCAAGGAAGGACTGGGGGAGGTCTGGAGGGACTTTGTGGCTCTGAAGTGTGGTGGGCTCAGTTGTGGCATGGGCTGGCAGTGGGTGCGCTTGGCTCTGATGCATCCGTGGTCCAAATTTCGGGAAAATGAGGCGGGTTTCCAAGGCTGGGGCTGTGCAGAGCTCTGTCGCACCACGAGATGGTGCAGCTGTGCAGCGCTGGCTTTTAAAGGCACCGTAGGGGGGGGGTTTAAAAGTCATTATCTCGAGGAAAAGCATCACCACAACTTTGGGTTATCTGAATCCCCTGCCAGGGTTGCACTCCGCAGGTCCACGGGTAAGATCTTCCTTCGAGTAAAAGTCTTTCAGAGGCAATTTCTTGATTTGCCCACTGAATGCTGAGTCTCCTTTGCAAAAGGAACCTGTGCCTCCACACCTGAGCACAGGTAAGTGGGATAATTTTAGTCTCTGATTATTTTTTTCTTCTGTGAAAATGCAGAAGCACATGATCAGCCCATGTAAAATAATGAGTGAAATCACCATTTCTGGAATAATTGAGTTCTAAATAATTGTCCTTACACTTTCCCTAGTGTCATAAACCTCTTTTTCTTTTATTTTCTTTTTTTTCCCCCCTCTAAAAGGAGGAAGCTTTTTCTTTCTATAGAAACATCATTTTAAACTGGGATCTGGCTGAAGTACATCAGGAGAACTCAGGACAAATGTTGAGTCTC
>VXAU01001433.1:1171930-1225591 GCA_013399695.1 Formicarius rufipectus | reverse complement strand
AAAAAAAAAGAAGAAGAAAGCAACGTGGTGCCAAGCTGGCAGGTGTACAACAGGGCACCTCTCCTGTGCCAATTCCATTTCCCTGTGTGAGAGCTGAGCCCCAGCATGGCAGTGAGGGGGGGATCAGTGCTGGGCCAAGAATGCTGCACCCACCAGGGAATGGACCACACCTGATAATCTCAGCTAGGTTCCCTTCCCACAGAAGTTGGGTTTGTTGATACTTTTTCCATGTTCTACCTCACAGATGATGTTCCTGCAAATTTGAGGTGAGGCTTGCAATTTCATCAGCTCTAATTTACACCTCTAAAGTTAGGTGCCCAGGTCCAAGTTAGTCATCCCAGGCTTGCTTTGTGGCCAAGGGAGAGAAGAGTCACCCCCAGGGGGAGATTCATGTCTTAAAACAGACACCAAAAGTTGGTCATGCAAATCTTTTGCTGGACATGTCCTGCTCTCTCTCTTGGCTGTAAAGATCTGTCAGACTTTCAGTTTTCCAGCCTGGGCTGTTCTTTGATTCTACAGTTCTCATATATCTTTCTTCTACCTCCTGGCTCACCGTCCCCAGGAATGGGATGGCCACTTGCCCTGGTGAAGGAGGGCTCTGCATCTCTGACATCTGATGAGGTTTCATCCAACCAGGGTATCACCCCCAGCTCTGCTACAAACCCTCCAGCTTACCCTGCCAGGCTGTTTGCTTGTGGTTCTGTTGTTCCCCCTCTCCTTGCCCCCTTCTTTTAGAGGGGTGAACACATTGCCCTGCATGTTGGTTGTTTCACTTCTCCAGGTGCAAAGCATCTGGATCGGAGGTCCCACTGAACCTCTTGCAATCCTTCTCCTCCTCAGTTGTGGGGAGCAAAACCACTCTCCTCATTCAGTCAGAAGATTTTTACTTTGCATGCATTGCCATTTTCCTTCTGTCCATTTGAACAGTGAAACTGTAGCTGGAAGGGGAGATGACACCAATGACACGACGTGGGGCTAAGAGATGCTCTTGGGTGTTTCCAGAGGTGGATGGGAGGAGCAACCCCCACCTGGCTGCTCCAGGGAACAGGCTTGTGTTTAACCTGAAGGTAAATTCGTGCTGGGGAGGCTGCCTTGGAAGTAAAATCCCAGGTTGGGATCCCTGCCTGGGCCCAATTCCAGGCTTTTCTAGGTGACAGCTTGGGCTGTCACAGGCAGCTCCAGCCACACAGAGTCTGGGGGTGCTGGAGTTGAGGGGATGCTGCTGCAGGTAACACCTGCACCTCTGTTAGCAAAACAAAGACAGTATCTGCTGCAAAAATCAGTTTTATCTGCAAATGCCTCTTCCCTATGAGATGCAGAATGAAGGTGTGACTTGATTAATGTAACCCAGCCAACATGGAGAGCTTAAATTAAAAGGAGAAAAATTCCTTGACAGGCATGTCCAGCATTTACAGCGACAGACTCTGTGCCAGGGGAAAGGTCAGGCTCCAGTCAGAGACTCCAGTTAATTACTTGATGTTAAATGTGTCTCTGGTCTCTCAAAGACCCTGTTTCTGCTTGAATCCTCCCAGTTTCTTGGATGCTGTTGGGGCACAGGCCCTTCTCACCTTCACTCTGATGAGAAGGAAGGAAATTATCTATCTCCCATTGTCCAAGGGGTAGAACAATTCCACAAATAATATATTTTCCTATTTCTTCTGTAAAAGCTGCAGTCTCACTTCATTTGATTCCACATCACTCTGGCTGTCCTGAAAATTTCTGGGAGATGGGGGATATCTGCCTGCAGTGAGTCAGCTCCAGGCAGAAAAGGGAACCAGATTTTCTGACTGCTTTAGATACTCTAAATTTTAGCTTTAGAGAAAATCAAGTTCTTTTAACTTCTTGGTAACCAGGTTGTCAGCTGTGACACTTTGCTGTGATGTTTTTTAAAATAATGGGTTTGATGTGCTGGCTGACAGGCTGGATGGCACAGGCACTGGGTTTGTGTGCTGTCACCCATTTTTAGGGATCTCACCACCAAAATAGGTATGGGCTGCATCCTGGAGACGGCTACAAGTGCTGAAGCAGAGTGACTAATTAATCATAACAGTGGGAGCTTTCCTAATATTTTTTTCTGTTCTGGAGCAGCCACGTCCTGAGAACTTGGGAAGCAGAAATAGGATCATTATGAAGCCTTGCAAATAAAGAGAGAGGAGGCAGCTCATCCTCCAGCAGGACAAGCTCATCCTGGGCTGCATCAGAAGCAGCGTGACCAGCAGATCGAGGGAGGGGATTGTCCCCCCTCTGCTCTGCCCCTGTGAGACCCCACCTGCAGTGCTGTGTCCACCTCTGGGACCCCAGCACAAGGATGTGGAGCTGTTGGAGAAAGTCCTGAGGAAGCCACAGAGATGCTCCAAGGGCTGGAGCCCCTCTGCTCTGGAACCAGGCTGGGAGAGCTGGGGGGGTTCACCTGGAGAAGAGAAGGTTCCAGGGGGACCTGAGAGCCCCTTGCAGTGCCTAAAGGGCTACAGGAGAGTTGGAGAGGGACTGGGGACAAGATTCTGGGGTGACAGGAAAAAGGGGAGTGAAAAAGGGTAGAGTCAGATTAGATATTAGGAAGAAATTTTGCACTGTGAGGGTGGAGAGACCCTGGCACAGGTTGGGCAGAGAAGCTGTGGCTGCCCCATCCCTGGAAGTGTCCAAGGCTGGGTTGGATGGGGCTCTGAGGAACCTGGGCTGGTGGAAGGTGTCCCTGCCCATGGCAGGGGGTTGGAAGAAGATGAGCTTTAAAGTCCCTTCCATGAGATCCCACCTTCCATGGTCCTGCTGAGAAAACCCTGCCAGGACAGGCGTGGCATGGAGCAGGATTTTCTGTGCTGTGACCTCCCACCCCTGCATGCTCTGGAGAGCTGGTTCCTCTGCAGTGACTGCAATCAGAGATGGGTGAAAGTGCTCTGAGTTGCTTTTTTCAATGCCAATATTTTATCAAAACAAATTACCAAGTTGTCGGTTTCTATGAACTTTCTGCTCCCCTCTCCTGTTCCCTGGCAGCTCTGCAGCAATGACAAAATGTCAGGGTTTTTTTTTTAAATAGTGCTTTCAAAATTCAGAACAGCTCTGTGATTATTATTTCCCTTTCTTTCTTTTTTTTTTTTAACTGAAATGAGGAGCAACTAATAGCCTTATTGCTTTTATGAACTAACAGCCTCAAGAGCTGGTTAAGGACTGTTACAAAAAAGCTGCACTGCTGGCAGTGAAAGAAACACAGATATGGGAAAACTGAGGCTGCTACAGCACCAGTGAGATCTGTTTGGCCTCTGAGCATTTAATTTTAACTTGAAGGTAACCTCTTCAAGGAAAAGAAGTAGAAATTCTGAATTCTAAATGGTCCAAATCCGAGTCTGTGAACTCTGTGAAGGCACAATCCTCTTTTCCTAAATGTCTGTTCAGAGCTTATCCCAATGCTCTATTTAAAATTGCAGCATGGCAAAGTAGGAGGGGAGAACGACTGGATCAGGCTAAGGGAGGATGGGAAGCACAGGCTGTCAGGGACTGGAACTGCCTTCAGATCTACAACAGAGGCAGCAGCTTCAAAGCACTTCATCAAACCCTGGCTGGCTGTGTTGGAAAACATGCAAAATTGGGGAAAATAACATCAGATGCCCTTTTTGCTGGAAAAAACCATCATGGGAGAGGCCTCCCTCATCGTGTGTCAGCTCTAGTCACTGGGTGGCAATGGCCAAAAAGTGGTTATGACAGAATCACAGAATGGTTTGGGTCAGAATGGGTCTTAAAGACCATCTATTTCCACCATCTCCCTTCCATGAGCAGGGGCATTTTCCACTAGACCAGGCTGAGGTCAGTGTTTTCACTGCTGTTTCCTGCTCCAGGTGCTGTTTGTCCCCACCAGTTGCCTGTCCAGAGGTTCGGAATGGAGCTTTGTTCATCCTTCAGCTTCCCCAGCCTGATGGGAAGTGTGCTGCTTCCAGGAAATCTGAGCAGAAACTGCTTTAGTCATGGCCAAAGCCCCATGGAAAGAGTTAAACCCTCCTGTCTCAGCTACTTAAGCTCGGTGGGCTTCGAGGGGCTTTACAAAGATCATTTCTTAATGCAGCTTCCCCAGGGAGAAGACTTCCCTGTGTGGTTTTGGTTACTGCCTTGAGTGAATCGAGTGGCTGTGCTGGGGGAAGATAAAAGCTGTGTTAAAGCACTGTTATTTGAGGGAAGCTCCATGCAAAATCCCATTGTTGTCGGCGGGGCTGTGGGTGTGGTCACACCTCACTGATGGTCCTGCAGCTGAACCAGGAAAGTGGTGCTTGGTGATGTGTCCCTGGAGGGACAACCTGCAGTTCAACCTNGCCCATGAGCAGACATGACCCCTCGGGTGGGTGTGGAGGCAGGAGAAATTCCTTATCCCACAGAAGTTCCTAAACACCCAGCCTGTAGTCTGAGGGGTGGGGTGTGCCCAGGGCAGCTGCTGCCAATGGGCCATGGGGAGCAGTTCATGAGACAATGACATAGAGGGTTTAGAATCCACACCCACCCAGTGACAAACTGATCCTGGCTACTAAAACCAGGACAGGAGCAGAGGTGAGTTTTCCTAGTGGTGATTAAAATTAGGGATGTGAGCAAGGAGACCTCCCTGTGTGATAAATCCAAGCAGATCAACAACTACATGAACGGAGAGCAGAAGGAGAACAGGTGAAAGGAAGTGGGAAGGAGGTGGGGCGGGTCTCTTCTCCCAGGTAAAAGGCAACAAGACAAGAGGAAATGTCCTCAAGTTGTGCCAGGGAAGGTTTAGATTGAGTATTTGGGCAAAATTCTTCACTGAAAGAGTTTGCAGCCATTGGCACAGGCTGCCCAGGGAAGTGGTGGAGTCACCATCCTTGAAAGTACTCAAAAAATGTGTGGGTGTGGCAGAGACACGGCTTAGTGGTGAACAGAGCAGTGCTGGGTTAACAGCTGTACCTGTTGATCTTAGAGGTCTTCTCCAACCTTACTGATTCCATGATTCTGTGCAATGAACGACAAGGTCTGGATCACTTACACTGAGCTTCAGAAGGAAAAAACAGCCACAAGTTTAAAAAAAACCAAACCATTACCAAAAAAATCGCCATCTCACTTGAGGAATATGCTGAAAAGAAGAGTTACATAAAAACGAGGAAATAAGTGCTTCTGCTCTCCTGGATGCCAGAGAGACTTTGCTCAGAGCTATGGTCAGTGCCAGTGTGCCCTAAGGCAGAAATGAGACATAAAGGGGGCTGGGAGTGCCACAGAATGAAGAGTGTGCAAAGCACAGTGGTGGGAAAGCAGCACACGGAGGGAAAGGTTCTTCTCTCTTCTGGTGTCCCTGCCCATGGCAGGAAGGTTGGAACCAGGCAGTCCTTAAGGTCCCTTCCAACCCAAACCATTCTAGGATTCTAGAAGAGGGAGGAAGTTGTTACCAGGATAAATGCCTGGTGTTCAGCAGGATGTCTGATCTGTGTCACATCGAAAAGACGGATTAATTAAAAAAAATAAGAATAATTTCAGCAATACAGGTACATCCTAGGCATAAGGGTGCATGGTGCCATTGGAGTAGATGTAGATCATTTCCAACTGAATCCTATCCTCTCCTCTCCTCTCCTCCTGTCCCTTCCTCTCCCTTCCCTTCCCTTCTCCCTTCCCTTCTCTTTTCCCTTTCTTTCTCTTTTCCCTTCTCTTTTTTGTTCCCTTCTCTCTTCCCTTCTCTTTTCTCTTCTCTCCCTTTTCTCTTCCCTTCCCTTTTCTCTTCCTTTCTCTTTTCTCTTTTCTTCTTTTTTTTCTTCCCATTTTTTTTCCTCTTCCCTCCTCCCCTCCAGCCTCCCCTCTCTCCCCTCCAATATTAATGCCAAAGCAGGTCACCCTTAGGACCTCTGAACTCCTTCCAGTGGAAATACTGAACACAAATGCAGGAGCACACAGTCTGCAGCCCCCAGGTGTGGCTGGACAGGACCTGTGTGGCCTCTTCACAACCCTTCCCACCTCCTGTGTCCCCTGTGTAAGTGGGGACACCCCCACGGAGACAAACAGAGCACCCCCCCCTGTCACCATCACCGTGCTGGTTCCCTTCCCTTGGCCACCCCTGCATCCCTGGGACCACAAGGACATCTGCAGCTGGAATTTTCTGGCGTGAAGGCACCTGGACTCCTCTTCAGAAGGAAATGTTGTGGAAGCTCCCAGCAGGACACTGATCTGCTGTGCTGCTCTGCCTTCAGGGAGTGAGAAGTGCAAAGCACCCCAGCAAAGCAGCGTTAGAGGAGAGTTTGGGAAGTGTAATCCAGCTGGTTTGGGAGAGAAGAAAGGGGATGGAAGGAAATAACTTCAAGCCTGCGTCATTGGAGATTTGAAGTGGTTTGGATTTTGGCTGCAGTGGCTGAGAGTTGGGGCGTGGGGTTTTATTGAATAATCGCCGCTTTCAGTGTAAAGGGGGAAACGTTCCTGAGAAACCTCTGATTTTTCAGACGGTGCACTTCCCACGTGAAGTGTGGTCCTTTACAAACGGCAGGCCCTTTGCTCCCCAGGCAGGTCATCCCACAGCAATCCCCGTGCTCTTCGCAGTTCCCACCGAGGGAGCAAAGGCTGCAGCTGCCAGGACCAGCAGAGATGTGCAAACAGGCACATTGCTCAGTGCTAACTGCTCTCCTCCGGCTTCACTCAACTGCCTGAAACTTGGAAACCAGTCCAGCCTGTTCCAGTCCCCTCCCTCAGCTGGTTCCTGGCCTTCAGTGTGTTAGAGATGGGCTCTTTCCTTGTGGGACTGGAAAATGATTCATCCACCAGCCCAGGAATGCAACCCTGGAGGCATCATTTGCAGTCCTCTCCCAAAATGCTCTTCTGGAGCTGGATTTCTGTGTGGAAGGAATGTGGTTTGGAAAAATCCTCCCCAGTCTATCTTTGAGCAAAGAGGAGTCAAGTCCCCATCTCATTCTGCTCCCCAGTCTCATCCATATCCCTGTTGAGGGGAGAAAACATCCTAAATGCAAAAGTGGGAGCAGCAGATCTTCCTCAAGGAGGCACGACTCGCTTCCTGCTCAGGTGTGAGTGCCCGGCCCTTTCCTCCTCCCCAGGCTGGTGAGACTCAGTCTCACCTTCCTCCTCCTCCTCCTCCTCCTCCTCCCTGTTTGCAAAGGGAGTGATGTTTCTGTCTCCAGACGAGGCAAAACCCATGCAGACACATGGGAAAGCCCACGTGTGAGTGCACATCGATGCCACCACGTGAGCAGTGCTGTCGCTGTCACCACTACTGCCTGTCCCCGGGCAGTTTTGGAAAGCAGGGAAATTGCCTATTGTGTCGAGTGGATGCCTTTGGATCGAGCTGCTGTCCACTCCCTCCGTTGGATAATGTGTTTAATCCAAAACAGCCAAGCCCTGGGTGTAAGGGAGGCTGTTCTGTGACTTCCGATGCATTCCTTTTGTGCCAAAAATAGGTAACACTGCCCTTTGCAAGACGAGCTCTTTTGTGAGTGCTGCTGTCCAGCAAAGCCAGGAAAAAAAGGGAGAAGAAACAAGAAACTGGCCAATTCCTGCTGGGGAGTGGCACAGGGATGCCCCAAGCACAACCTCTCACTTGTGTGAGAAAGAATCCCATCCCACACGGAAGTGAGATGGATTTCTTGTTTGGTGCTCAAACAAGGTAACCAGAACTGCCTGGGAAAAGGCTCTTGGCTCACCTGAGCTCCTCCTTGGTGCCTCTGCTCCCACCCATGTGGTGTCAGTGTTTGCAGGGACTGACCATCCCGAGGGGAGAACTGGGTGTATCAGCCTCGTGGCAACGTTTTCCCTGCTCATCAGAAGGTTTCAGGCAGCACCACTGCTCCTCCCCAGCCTCTCGTGGTGGCTGGGGGACACCCTTCCTTGCTGGCACCCAAGCCTGTAGCCAGCTTTTCAGCTCCACACACAGCACAGGTGGCCCAGCAGGTACTATAAGGGACACGGGAGCTCTGCCTTTGACTTTCTGGAGATCATTTCTGGTAGGGCAACTGAACTCTGTAGGCAGTGATGGTGCCTAAAAAAACCAGCTGTTTGAATTCTTCAGTCGTTAAAGAGCTGAAATAGTACAAATCAAGTTGTTTCCCTCCAATTGCCCTTCATCTTGGGGATATGGTTTGCTGGTGAACATAGTAGTGCTGGGTCAACACTTGGACTCGATAACCTCAGAAGTCTTTTCCAGCCTTAACTATTCTGGGATTCTATCTTCCATTTTTGAGATGTTTGGTGGGTTAATCCAGCCCGCTCCAGCCCACCCAACATGTGGTTTCCTCCTTGTGATCCTTGGGCTGTTCTATGAGAAGGAGGTGGAGATGGCAGAAGCCACACAGGGAGGTGTGTACAGCACCCAGTGAAGTGCCTGGTCCCCATTCATCAGCTGAACCAAGAGTGTGACCAGGATCAGTGGTATTGGAGCTCCTTCCTGCAGCGTGACGTGACCAGCATCTGATGTGGGGGGTAACAGACCAAGGAAACACGTCAGGCACAGAGTGCTCTGCACCCTTTGGGGACCAAGGAAAGCAGGGAGGGGTGTTGGAGGGTGACAGTCTCCCAGCCTTTAGGGTGGTTGATTTTTCTTCCTCCTTCCTGGTTGGCACAGGCAGGGCTGCATTCCTGCAGACAATAGCTCTTACCTGGCCAGCCCCAGTGAGGGCTACCTGATGTAGCCTTGGTCACCCAGGCATGATCTCAGCTCTGCCTGTGGTTTCCCAGGCTCAGCACCTTGCAGGATTTGTCCTCTCGGCCCTACACTTCCTAAGAGTTGAAATTCGTGAGCTCTGTTCAGCAGAGGTGAACAACAGGAGGTGGTGAACTCAGCTCAAAATCCAAACTACCTGTCCTGGGGAAATCGTTGCTCTACTTGGGGAACAAACTTTAAAGTCCCTGAGAAAAATCCAGATCCCTTCCTAGGACACAGTTCCCATCTGGCACAGTACAAGGACATCCCCCACAGGTCTGAGCACCACAGACTGGCCTCTGCTATGACTCTAACAATTCCATGGGGGAGGCTGGTGTGTGCTGGCAGGATCAGGCCTTCAGGATTCCATCCCCCAACCCCATCCCTGAGCACAGGGTGACTTTCTGTAGTCATAAGTGCAGCCTGGTCACTGAAATGAGTCGGGTTAAAAATTAAGTTTGCAAGGGAGGGTGGAGTTATTTTGTGGGCACTGGGGTATGGTCACCAATGTGAGCAATGAGGTTTCCTCCTGTTGGGAAAAATACTGGTCTGCCTGAGTGCTAAAAGAAGAAATAAACAGTGAGAGCTCCAGCCACCTTCAGCAGTAAAGGCAGCATGATCTGCAGTCACCTCAGTGATCCCAACCCACAGGAAAGCCACTGGGACCAGCTGGCTTCACTGAGTACTAAAGGACCAGCCTTGTACCCCATGGCAGAGGAACCCAGACCACATCTCCTGCAGGGTGGGGGTGAGCTGTGGGGGACCTGAGTCGACTTCTTGGTTCTTGCACAGACATCCCACACAATGTCGTCCAAAAAGCACAAGTAACCCCTGTTTGCCTCACCTCCCCCATGAGAACAAGGCATTAATCCCTCATCTTGCTTGATCACGGGGTGATTCCCATGAAAGGACAGTCCTGGACCTCGGGGTAAGGGGGTGTCACTACCACAGCACAGGTGAGTTCTTCCTCTGCCACCCACTGGATGCCACGGGATGACCTTTGCCAGGCTCACACACCCATTAACCAGCGCCAGGGCTGAGCCTCCCCCTGTGAAACATCTCCTTTCTGCTGCGTTCAGCTGAGGCTGGAAAAGGCAGAGGCTCTGCTTGATGACCCTGACTAAAGTGTGCTGGAATTCGCTGGGTTTCATAAGGTTTTCATTAGGGCTGCAAGAGAGCCCCTGAGGTTTTGTGAAACTCTTAAACTCTCTGTACAGCGATTTGCAAACCCGTCCTGTTTGGAGGGCTGTTTGTTTTCACTGATCCTCTCTGCTTTGTTTCTCCCTCTCCTCACTGTCTTCCTCTTCAAGGTGTACACGTTGCTCTGCCTGGGGGAAACATCTGCTCCATACCATGGGCTTAAAGGGTTGTCAGGCATTGGAACAGGCTGCCCTGGGAAGCAGTGGAATCACCATCTCTGCAAGTGTCCAAAAAACATGTAGATGCGGCCCTTGGCAGTGCTGGGTTAATGGTTGGACTCGGTGATCTCGGAGGTGTATTCCAACCTTCATGATTCTGGGGCTGAGGGCTGAGGACAGAGGGTGACAGGATGCTGAGGAGGAGGTTGGTTGGCATTACCAAGTAGCCAGGTTCATGCTTGGGTTAGCTGGGTTTGTTCTTATCTTCACTACCCAGTTCCAGCAGTGATCCTGGCTGGGAAACCTCTGTGTGTCTCCTTTGCTCCCTCCCTGGTATGATCCCTCTGACAGCAAGTGATAATCCCTGCTATCACCTTAAAACAGACAGGTAAACATCTCTATGCAAGGCTCCCACAATGCCTTACCTGGGATTAAGTCCTGAATCTGGATTTGAGAGCTCTTGAAGACTGTAATTTAATAGCAGATAGCAGCAGCTAATAGTCTACATCATCTGCTCAGCTGGTTGTGGCTTATGTAAAAATGAGAAAAACACTCAGGAACAGGGAAATTCTGGTTTTGATTTCCTGCACATGGTTATTCTGTGAAGGCCACCACTGCAGTGACGCTCACCCTGTTAGAGTCCCCATCTCTTTACCTCAGGGATCAGCTCCTGATGAGCCTTCATTGCCAGCAAGTGCTTCCCTAAACCTTCCTGGCATTCTGAAAAAACAGGTTTATTTCCTGAAGCAGCAGCAAACCTAAGCTTTTCATCCTCCTCCATCCTAGCAGGCAGTCAGCCAACAACCTGAAGAACATCAGGTGCCCAAACTCTGGTAGCTGCAGGGTTTGACAGTGATCTGAGGGTGATGGCTCTGGGGGATTCGGGTCCTTCAGGATGAAACAACAGCCTGAACACCTTCAGCTCTGCCCTGGGGCCCCTGTGCTGGGCGCCAGCCAGGTTGGCTGTTTGTGCCACGTCACGGTCCTGCCTCGGCTGTCCTGTTTCCTCAGTGCACCTGCTGATTCCTGGCATTGGCAGGTGAGATTAAACGGGGAGAGGTGCAGAGGAACCCACACCCACAGTGCCCACAGACACGGGCAGCCACCCCAGGGCACCGTCACCTCCCCGCTGACCCGCGCCCGGCGAGGTGCGCATTAACCTCCTGAAAGGGGACAGCAGCTCTCCAGCTCCAAGACTGGAGTCTTTCACCAGCAGAAGTCTGGAATTAACCTCTTCCCTGAGCGCTGGGAGAATGTAATTCTCCCAAATTGTAATTTTGGAAAACATGCTGCTGGCACATCCTTCTGCAAAGCCTCCAGGAGCAGCCAGAGCTCAGCCAGACAGACCAAGGCGGGTCTGACATGGTACAGTGGTTTCCATCAGTGTTGTCGTGTCCCATCGTTGCAGTCAATGCAGTCACATTTACTGAGGTATTTCTCCTGGCTAGCAGAGCCTTAGACTTGTGGCTCCCATCATCAGAGATGGGTTATAGATACTTTAGGATGTAGAAGAGGAGATTGAGACTGACCAGGAGCCCTGGCAGGTCCTGCTGTTGTGCTGCAAGATGTCATCCTCTCTGGACCTCCCTCCTTTTCTTTTGCAAAGGGGTACTTTTCCCAAAAAGCCTGAGGACACATGAGCCCCATGCCCCAACTCCACAGCCCAGCATAGCTGCTTAAAACAGGGTTTGCACTAAGATTGCCAAGCAATAAATTGGAGCAACAGCTACAGGTTTGATCTGCCTCAATGTCGTAACTCCTGTGCTGGAGAGACTGCTCCTGCCTTAACCTGCTGGCAAGCTCCTGGCTCTGGGAAGGTGAACTGCATCTCTAGAGGTCTCACCAAAGCCATTCCTGCCTGAAATCAGTGTTGACCCTTATGCCCTTGTCCTGCCAAGGCCACTCCTTTCTCCAGAACTGGGGCCCATCCTGCCCCTTCCTCTGCAGGATCCGCCATCCCCAGGGCTCCACTCACTGTCACACCCCAGAGCTGTGCTGGAAGGGTTTGTTTGAAGGACTGAGGGTTCTCCATGTGCTGAGAGCCATCAAGTGGCACGAGCTGACCGGAGGAGGATGCACTGACCTCTTACGGCTCAGGACGACTGTGGCTCTGACAGAGCACAGCCATGCCCAGGCTCCTTGTCCTGCCCAAAGACATTTCCACTTGCTGCTGTTAACCATTAACCAGCACCCTGTTAGCTGTCAGGGGCAGCTCTGTGCTGCCTGGTCAGCTGGTGTCCACATTGCTCACCATTTCCACGTGAAATCCTGACTCCACCAGAACAAGCCTGCCAGGCCAAAGAGCAGAGCTGTGTTCACTTTCCTGCACCAAACCCATCCCTTGCAGGCAGCTGGGCCAAATCCTGAGACTGGTGCTCAGTCCCTCATGGCTACTGGTCACCCTTGCCTTGCTCACTGGTTAGAGGCCATGGCTGGCTGAGATGAACTTCTTGAGGAGTCCTTTGCTTCACCAACCTGTGAGTTCAAACACGTGAGGTCCTCACGTGTTTTAGGATCACAGAATAGAATCACAGGATCGTGTAGGTTGGAAAAATCCTGCAGGATCAAGACCAAGTTTAAACCCAAAGCTGCCACTAAAGCAAGTCCCCAAGTGCCACATCAACACACCTTTTAAATCTCTCCAGGGATGGTGACTCCACCATTTACCTGGGCAGCCTGTTCCAGAGCCTCACAACACTTTTGGTTAAGAAACTTTTACTAACATCCAATCTAAACCTCCTCTGGCACGACTGGAAGCCATTCCCCCTTGTTCTACTGCTTGTTACCTGGGACAAGAGACCGACCCCCACCTGGTTACAACCTCCTTTCAGGTACTTGCAGGGAGAGATAAGGTCTTCCCTGAGAGAAGATCTTACAGGTGACACACATGTATTTGTATCGTTTTCTCATCTTGTTTGCCACGCCCAGAAGCACAGCAGGTGAGGGAGCAGTAGGTTATAACCCAATCCTCCTCTTGGTAGGGAGACTTGTAAGAGGCACTATGTAGATTTTCATTTGGACATCATGGTCTTGTCAGGCAGAGAAGTACCTGAGTGAGGCTACGTGAGGGATGGGCAGTAAAATGTCACGTGGTTTGGCTGTGGGTCAAGGAAAGCTCTCCTGAAAACTTCTCAGAAATTCATGCAATGGTCAGGCTGCTACAGGTCAGGACTTTTAACCTTATATAATTAGCAAAGGGTCTTTTTACTGGCTGCTCAAACAGCTTATGGGGGTTTTTTTGCTTCCTTCTCTTGCTTTTCCAAAGCATGAGACCCCTGCTGTGTTATCTCATCTGCAGGGTTTGGCCCTTCCCTCTTCCTCCCGGAGCTCCATATCCAAAAGCAGGGTGGAAATACCTTTGCAACGTGTCATTTTGCAAATATATCCTTGGCAGAGCCTGTTTCCCCATGTACAATGTTAACCTTGTCCACAGGCATGTGGGAAGGTCAAGACTGAGCCAGACTTGGGCCATCACACTGCCAAACCTTGTATTTCTACTTCTGGACTCTTCCTCCCAGCAGCTTCTGATTTACCCCCGTGTGGACCCGTGACAATGTCTTCAGTGTCTTGGGCTTGCACTGGGACACTGAAAACAGCCTCATCTGACATCTGTATGCATGAAAAAAACCACTAAACTACAAGGTCTTTGAGGTCTGGGAACACCAGGTCAAGGCTTAGGTCCAGGATGCAAGTGCATCAAGTTGTGCACGTGGGAAGAACAGCTGGGCAGGAACATCTCAGATCATGTTTCAGTTATGAAAGTCAGGCTATTCTGTTTTCCACCAGTACTGAGTTAAACTGCTTGGAAATAATGTTTTCTGCTCTATAACCTTATGGCATGACCAGAATTAGCAGGAAGCAAAAGTGCCTACAGCTCAACACTAAATGACCCCGTGTTTTATGACAAACATCTTCTTTCCCCTTGGCACTGACTGTTTTAAACTCCTTTACATATATTTCTACAGTTTTGGGCTCCTTAAAAGCTCCACAGGATTTATTTACTCCTTTTTTCACTGTGGTGATGAAAAGGAGTGGGGGAAGGCAGCTCAGGCATCACCTCTGCATGAGCCTGAAGTGCATCCCCAAATCTGTGGGCACAGGAAGGACAGGCTTCACCCCAGAGCTCAAATTAATGTGGCCACAAGCCATGGAAATGGTTTGGGTTACAACATATATCAGCACCAACCAGGACCCAGACACACAACAGCTACCAACTAAACCCTTGCTACGGGGGGTAATTGAGTTCAGGCGGCAAAAACTGAACCAGAGCACAATGGAGCTTGGTGCTGATCCTTGGAAATGTCCTCACTCCACCTTCCAGCGTCTCCCACCAGAACTGCTGGAGCGTGACCCTCATCATCGGGGCAGCAGTGGCTTGGGGTGGACTCCAAAGACAAAAGCAGACCCTGTTGCAGGTCCCCATCTTCTGTGGACTGGAGGAAGACACTCAGGCAGAATGAAAGGAATGAAAAATGAAAGGTGAAGGCTGTTTGGGGTTTTATGAGCTACAACCTGTAGACATTAAGGGAGAAACCACTTGCATAGAGGCAGTTCTGCATCTTTAACCATGAAACTAAGATCTCTGCAGTGTTCCTCTCAGATATGGGCACACCCAGGGTGAATAAGCACATCCAGCCCCCACCCTGGTTTGCAGCTCTCTGTGGTTAGTGGCACACCAGTCTGTTGCTAATGTCATTGGTATTTTGGGCACATTAGAGGTCCCTCAGGTCTAAGAGTGGTCAGTGGATGAGCTGGGTGGAAACTGTGGTTTCAACCTATTCAGACACCTGAGGCAGCTGGTTAGCTGATTCATATTTATTTTCAGATTGTGTGGCTTAATCTAGAAAATTAAGGAAATTACAAGAGACTGGGATGGTTTCCAGTCCTGAGAGGTCATGCAGTCTCCATCCTTGGAGAGATGCAAACACAGCTGGACATGGTCCTGGGTCCCCCAAATGCACAGCTGATGGCAGGGCACCAAGTGGTGCCTCCAACCCCTCTCCAGACAGGGATGTTCCCTCCGTCAGCAGCAAGCAGCACCATGCAGATTCCAGTCAGGAACAGCTGGGAATGACAGGAGATGGTGATCCATGGCCCGTGGCATCAGTGCAGCTTCCACTGGCTGCATATTCCAGCCATCCATCCTTCCCAGAGAATTTTTTTCCCCAGCAACAAGCTAAACAGGCACAGTTTCTGCTGCAGAAGGTGGCTATGGCAGACACTGCTGGGCCTGGCTGGTTTATCATTACTTTCCTCCTGGGAGGGCAGCCCGGTTAAACACTCCAGTGCTCTGTTACATTCCCATTTCAGTCACTCATCTCGACAGTCCCTGCTCCCCACAGCCCGGCGCTTGAATGCACTCCGAGCTCCAGCCTGTGAGAACAGGGACACCCATCTCGGCTTTGAAGGGAGCAGGAACCTTCCCTGAGCACTCGGAACAACTTTGCCAAAATTCAGGACAGTCGAAGCCAGAGGCTGGAGCTGGAACTCTCAGCCCCAAGAGCTCCCTGAGCAGCACCGCACCTTGCTTTGCCCAGCGGAGACTGAGGAGAGGAGGAAGGGGGCGAATTCTTTGCCCTTTTAAAATCTGGACAAAACAGGGTTTAAATGAAAGCAGCACTTAATCGTTATCGCTGTGTGAATTCAGAGCTGAGGGGATATTTGATGCAAACAAAAGAGTTGGTTGAAACTCTCCCGCACCGGCTCCCTCTTTGTCCCTCCGTGAGCCTGGGAATGGGTGTGATCTCCGAGTAGGAGTGTCTCTGCGGTTAAGTAGAGGATTGAATTACCGAACACTGCTCTTCCCGAGCTGACAAGGTAGCAGAACAGCCGACAAAAGTGCCTTGGAGCTCGGCAAAGAGGAGAGAAGGCTCTGGGCTGGGTGGAGAAGAGAGACCTGCGAGGACGCTGCGCACTTTCCAGCAAGGTAAGCAGCCTCCCTGCACCCCTGATAGTTTTAATAAGGCCAGAACTGTTCGATGGCTTTTGTTCAGTGGGATTGCAGGAATCAAAGAGGAAAAAAAAAGAAAAAAAAAAAAAAAGAAAGAAACACATTTAGTATTTTTTAAAAATTGTCTCCCATGGTGTAAGCCAGAATGTCTTTACTGAAATGAGCCCACGCTGATTTACAGCGTTTGAGGTTGGAACAAGCAGCTTGCCAAGCTTGTCAAGAACCCGTCCAGGCTCCGTATCAGCTCTGAGGACACATGCTTGTCGTTTAGCTCTGCACAGACCAGCTTTGATTTCATGCAACGACCAATTAACAGTGTTTTTTGGAGGCCTGGATTGTTTTATGCTTCGCTGCCATGGGGATTTGCTGAAAGCTCATCTGCCTTCACAACATAGTTATGAGTCATGGCAGTGACCAGAAAGTCTTTGGAAGTTCTCATCAATAGGTTTTATTGTCAGCCAATCGATAGATTGTTAATGGCTGGGCTTCTGGGCTGCTTTGCTCTGTAAATAGGGTGTTTTCTCATCCTGCTCGTTTGAGATGCAAGTTACACTGAGGTAAAATTGAGTTGTAATGGAGTTGAGCTGCAGGCTCACTTGCCAGTATTTTTCTTAGGCGTGCCTATTAGGAACATAAATATTTAACACAAAGGAGAGCTGATATGAATTAGCATCTGTGGGAGGTTCACGCTTATTCAAGGCTGCCCTGGCACAGATGTAAACAAGTGTTAGAGCAGCTGGAGCAAACTGGCCCCGCCAGGGCAGCACTTAGATGGTGAATCATCCAGGTGCTCTTTACAGACCGAGACTAAACGGGCCGATTAGAGCCTGCGGAGTAATTAGGCACTCACAGGGCACTGGCCTTCCTCTTCCGTGGGGTTTTACAGCTCCCCCGAGGTGTCAGGTGGGAGGTAATGCCAGGACAGGCAGGAGCCGGTGTGGTGCAGATCACAACAGCCTCAACTGTCTGCCCTCACCTTCCCCCTGGCAGAGCCAGGTGAGCCTCTGCTCCTCCTCCTGCTCCTCCTCCTTGCACAAACAGGATGCCCTTATCCTCCTCCAGCTCCCTTTCCACCAGCTAACACGTAGGTCTCATGATGTTATTTCCTAGGCAGGACTTTGTGGCAGCAGTTGCCAAGGTCTCCTAGCTGGGAGCAAAGGTTTTGTGCCATGTCCACAAGCAGTGTCACCTTGGTCTCCTGCCTTCTCCTATATCTTGGGGCTTGTGGTTAGGTTGAGTCAATAAATCCGTGCTTTTGCATGGCCAGGGATGCTGAAGATGTTCATGGTACCTCCTGGTCTTTTCCATGGAGCTATACCGGTTTTTCTGGACTTCGAGCATGGAGGTTGTTATCTTTTCTGCTATAGCCCCCACCTTGGGGAGGTGTGGGACACGTGACATGGAAGAGATGCAGCATGGACTCTGTGACCTCAGGGACCTGTCCTGCAGCTGCTTCTCATCCCGTGCTTGTTCATCCCCAGCTGAGGAGGAGACCAGCTGAGACACCTTGGAAGGTGCTGATGCTCTGCTCTGTGCTGGGAACATCCCACTGGACCAGAAGCCTTCCCTCACTTTAACAGAGCTAAATACATGATGGTCCACTTGGAAGCAGAGCCCTGAAATGCCCTGTGCAGGGAAGGGAGCTCAGGGCACAGCCAAGGCCTTGGTGCTGCCTTGGTGCTACCTGCCCTGGCTGCATCTGTGCCACCACTGACCCTCCTCAAGGTCCCCCCTTTGTCACAGGGAACGGGTTCTTTTGCAGCCTTGTGAAGTTCACTCTGGGCTGACACAAACCCACACGATGGGCTTTCCATGTGTGAAAAATCCACCTGCACAAGGAAGGACTCCAGTGTGGACACACCACACCCAGAATATCTCAGCTCCAGGTCTTTGTTTATTCTGCTGGCCTCTCAGAGAAACAGCTCGTTCAGTCACAGGGGAATAGACTCTCCTACAGAATGAAAAGCACACTTTTCATGAGCTCTCTCTCTGTATATGCAGCCCTGGAAATGGGCCTAATTATGGTTTATCCTGGTTGATTAGACATTTCTACTCTATTTCCACCCAATCTGGGTGTAAAAGGAATGCAACAAGGGGTCAATATTGTCACTAAGTCTTTGGTGTCCTGAAAAGTCCTGTGCTACGTGATGTTTAATTTCCAGCATTTAATGATGTGCATCCAACTCAGCTGCCTTGATTTCCAAGGGCCTCTGCTTGAAACAGAAACCCTGCCATTTGTTATCCATCTTTATCTGAGCCTGTTGAGGCTTATCTGAGGCAGTGCTGGGTAGAGTAACAGTGAACTTGTTATTACTCTATATCCATGTCAAAGGCGTGAGACGTGGGGGATGCCAAATTGCACGGTTGAGCTCCATCGTGGGCAGTTCCTGTGGAATGAGCTATTCAGAGCAGTCGACCTCTTCTACCTAAAATTGTCCTCTTGCCGTGCCCTGGCATGAAAGAATAGCTTTGTGTCTGGCCCTTTATTTAAAACTCCTCTGACAAAAACAGCTGAACAGGGTAAGAAACAGGCAGTGCTAGAAATCATGTTCCTTTTTGGGTTATAGAGCCTACCTCGATACCCACCTTCCCTTTGGGAGTGTGCTAGAGCCTCAATTGCTGTACTTTGTTGCTATGGAATAGCTGTCTGGATCTGAGCTAATCCCACCCATCACCAGTCTTTCAGATGCCTGGTTCCCTTCCTGGTGCTCAGACAGAACTCCCACTGGCAGCTCTGGGTGCCAAAGGCAGCCCTGGATGAATGACTCTTTCTAAGGATGTGTGGAGTATTTTCAGGGGGGTTTTATTCATTTGGCTTTGTGCAGCTGATGTGCTGCTCCCTCTGCTTTCTCTTCATCGTGCTGGCTGTCAGTTCTGCCAAGAGGGGGTTGCACAGCCCTCCCATGCCCACGTGCTGTGGTCGTGTGTGGACTTGGTTTCGCTTTTTATGCCTGACAAGTGGCAGATGCACATCTTGGCAACGAGACTCGGTGATCCTTGTGGGTCTTTCAGGCTCAGGATGTTCTATAATTCTATGACTGTGGGATCTCCGTGGGCCAGAGCTTTGCTGCAGGAGTGCCAGGGCTGGGCAGGACAAGGTTTAGCTCACAAAATGCTGCTGTGCCAACACCACCCATCACACAGCACAAGATACCACAGGGGCAAAGTTACACCTCCTCACTGCCCCATGTCCCTCTGCCCATCATTCCCAATCATCTGCCCCATCTCCATTTGCTCTGTTGTTGTCCCTTTACTACAGGGGACTTTCAGTTTACTACTGAAAGCCAACTTGGGAAGGATGCTGCTCCTCAAGGAGCAGTCACTTGTGGTGGGGAGAGGCAGGTGGAGGCTGTAGCACCCCCAAAGTCACAGGAGGACCAAGAGGGACCTCACAGCCCATCCTGGATGGGAAGGGCTGGATGGAACAGTGATAAACACACCACATGTGTGGTGCTGACCACAAGGCTGGAGGATAACATCAGTGTGGGTGACTGCTGCCAAAAAGGCATGTGGTGCTGGTGTTCCATTGAGAGGAGACCCTGGGAAGGGCTGGCTCTGTTTCCATGACCTTAAAGCTCATATAAGGCAACTCATATCTTGGCTCAGCACCCCATCCTAGTGGAAGCTTGGGTTGGGTTGGTTGGTCCCCACTTGTTTGGACACCAGTCAGGTGCCTCTCATCAGAGGTGTGTCAGCCAACATACACAAAGGGTGAGTGTTCCTTTGCAGCTCAGGAAACAAACCTTCCCCCTAAATAAATCCTTTACATCTCACTGAGCCAGCGATGGAAATGCAGAGTTGCCTGCAGAGCACCCTGCTTAGGTCCAGGTCATTTCATTTGCAATCCAAAATAGAAACCTGTTTTTTTTTTTCTCAAGAAGTCCTGGGTTTCTCTTCCCGAGTTTGATGTCTCACTTGCAAGTCTGAACTGGAACAAAACTGAAACAGTCCCTTCCTTTTGGTAGTTAATTTTATTCTTGCTACTTTCCACTGGGAAGCCAGTTCTCTGGGGACCAGTTCTCCACTGGTTTGAGTGGAGCCAGAGCAGCATCCCTACTCCATCACCATCAAACAAAGGCCCTGAGAGCAAGGGCTTATTCAACTGCACTCATTAAACTGTGCACCAGGGAAAAGGTGCCCTTTATCTTGCACACAAACACTTGTGCACATATTTACATGTGTGAATTCTTACAATAAATAGAAAACTGTTACCTGTAGGAGCAGAAATCATAACTCTAAGACTTGGGGTTTTTTTGAGAAGGATAGGCCGGTTAGGCACTGGTGCTTGGTTTTAATTAAGGTTTTATTTATGGCATTTATTTCAGTTCTCATTGCCAGACCTGTCGAGAAGAGCCTTGGGGCACAGTGGGTGGGACTGAGCCCCCACACTCAGCTGTAGGGCAGCGTGGCCAGGGGGGCTCTCCACCCAGGGGTTCCCCCCATAGACCAGAGGGACAGTAAGTCCCTCCTGACCAAGATTTACTGGATTTGCCCTAGACCAAACATCAGGGCGAGGGAAACCACCTGGTCAGAGTCCTTCTCAGACTTAAGCATGTCAAACTAAGACATCTAAGTGAGGGTGGATGAATCCCAGGCTCTAACCCCCTCTCCTACCCCTTCCCCAGGCTCTGCATAGGAAGCAGTGGCCTCTTCTCAGTTTCAGCTGGGAAAATGCCTTCTTTTGAGGGTTTCACCTCAACTTCCAGCTGGCACATCCTTCCTGTGAGCTTTTCAAGTGCTGGTACTCCCCAGGGCTCAGGAAGGTCTTGCACAGGTGAACACACACACATCCTCTCCTCCCTGATGTCTGAGCTCTAGTTTTACTTACCTGCAGCAATGAGGTTAAATAATGCTCTGTTAAAATGCTGATGTGGGAGAGGATCATAACTGTTTTCTTGGAAGTGGTGAGCAATTAGAAGTTAGTTAGAAAGAACCTGAACCACTCCCCTGGAAGCCAGGAAGAGGAATTAAAATAGCTTCAGCTTTGTTTTCCTTCTGTGTGCACCTCCTGCCCTCCCTGTGGCACAAAGCTCTGCCTTTGGATGCAGTGCTGGTCCCGAGCCAGCAATTTCTCCCTTTCACCAGAAGAAATGAAAGAAAGGAGAGATTTGTTCCTAATGAATTAGCAAACTGCTTACTCACCTTTCCCTTGGGATGGCTCCATACTGTTCCTGACTCAAAAACCTCACAGAGCAGAGCAGGAGGTGCCATGGATACCTCTGAAGTAGGTGTGCACCGAGCTGAAGTTTATTATTTGACAAGAGGGCACCTGGCACCATACCAGGGCAGTGCTGCTGCAAGGGGCTTGTGTGCAGAAGGCTTTGAACAGCTTCTTGTGCCTCTGGTTTTTTTTCTCACGGGTCATCAGAGAGAGGTGGGTTCGCACCGAGATGGTTTGTTATCGATCACAGGGACTGATCACAGGGAGAAGTTAGTGCAGCTCAGCCCCTGCTGCTGCTTCTGAGAGCTCTGTCAGGGCTGCCCTTGCCCTGCGGAGATGCTGCCTGCCTGGGAGAGCCTGCTGATTTCAAAGACCTCCTTGGGGAAGAAGGGCTTCCCAGGGAAACAGTCTGTGTGGATGCTCTGACCTTTTCTGTAGGACACCAAGGCAAGGCCCTCCCAGCCCCCACCTTCGGCCAATTTGCTCTCCCTTTTCCAGAGCCAGTCACTGCTGAGCACTGGGCTCTGCATCCAGCATGATGAATGTGGAAACTCAGCCCACATGGCTGAGGAGCTGTGGCTGGCATTGAGGCTCTCTGGTTTAATTGTCAGCACATTGTTCTTACACGGTGAGAAGTTTCCTGGGACAATGCAGCTCCACCGTTCCCAGGAAGAAGAGTTGGCTGTTCACATTTTAGAGGGAGGGCTCAGAAATAGCAGCGGTTTGGGGAAAAAAAAAATCTGCTCTTACAAATCAGTTTCCCAAGAACATCTGCTTGAAGATCAGGCTGCTGGAATGCTACCAGCAGTGAGATAAACAGAGGGGGATAAGGGGGATTACAACGAGAGGTGTGGTGAGATGAGCAAGATTTCCTGAATGGAGAGAGCTAGAATTTATGGCAGGTGGAAATGCAGCTGCAGGGAATAGTCACAGTCAGAGGAGATAAATCATGAGATAAATCCCTTCTAAATCAGATGTCTGCAGAGGAATTTGAAGAAGCAGATGAGATACAGATTGATGCAACTGGGAAGGTGGGTATTTCCCAGGAATCTGGTATTTCCCAGGAACCTCCTCTTTCCTTGTGTTCTTTGCTTTTATGTAAGGATCAATGGAAGGATTGGAGGATTAAAGTTCACCTGCCTGTGGCTCACAATGAGCTGAAAGGTAAAGCTCACAACCCCAGTGGCTTTCTGGGAATGACTGAGGATCAGCTACTAAGTCAGAGGTGCCAGCAATGGACAGGAGGTGAAGGCATAAGTTTTAAGAAGACACACTGAGCTGAAGGTCTGTTTCTTGGTAATGCCTGGGATGGTAGATGAAGATGAGGGAAATTTCCAGGGTTCAAGACATAGAGCAGCTGGGCCCAGGGAACACTGGTCAGGTTTTGTCAGGCAGGGCAAAGTGGTTATTGCTCTTTCAGAGCTTGAGAAATTACTTGGCCAGGTGAATCCAGGTTTCTGCATCCTTTGAATTTACTGAATAGGGAATTCAAACCTCACTTGGGCTGTAGAGCACTTACAGTTTGAGAGCCCATCATCAACATAAAATCATCTCAGTGGTTCTTTTCATCCCAGGCTCTTAAACCTTCACTCACATTGTTCCTGAACCAACTTCAACAGCTCAGTGCTCAGCCTGAGCAAAGAACAGAAAACACCAGTCACCTCAGGTAGCTCTTGGATGAGATGTGGTGTGGTGATCCCTGACAGCTGTTCATGGAAAAAGGGAAAACCTGCCCCATCTGAACCCAGTGAAGTTCCTTCTTAGCCCCCTGAGAGAGTGAGCACCATCTTAGTTCATCCCATCCACTACTGCATCTCCAGTTTTAATCCAGTGCTACTTAAAAGAAGTCTAAAAACACCCTTCAGCCCATTTCATGATGCACCCAGATGATTTGGTAGCACGGACAGGGCATCTTTTCTGACCAGTGGAGGTGGCTGAAGCAGGAGGGCCAGTCCCTGTTATTCCCTTCCTGCCAAACCAATGGGAGGGAGCAGCTTGCCTGAAGTGCAGCAGCACCAGAGCAGGAGCTCCTGGTCCCAGACCCCGAGGAGCTGAGCCCAGAGAGCACATCCTGGCTGTTCAGCCATCTCATTTCGAAGACATGAAGCAAAGACAAGCCTGCCAGCCTCCCTAATAAGCTGTTCCAATATTTAATTGCCCACCGTGATCAGAAATAGCATCTTATTTCAAGGCCTGTTTTACGTCGTTTTAGCTGCCAGGCAACAGCTCTCTCCAAGAGGGTGAAGTGCTTTCTGTGGTCAGCCAGGCATGTCTGTGCAGAGCTTTCTCCTTGGCACGTCGGCCACCCTGAGCTCCTGAACCTGGACCTGACTGGACTAAGGTCCTCCTCACTGACCAAGGAGGAGGATGAGCCAACTGGGCTTTTTGCTCTTCTGCCATCCACCACAACACGTATCCCACTCCCTGCCTCACTACCACATTCCAAAACATCCAGCATGGGTTGGAGGAAGGTCCTGTGGCTCTGAGTGTGTGGCAACATGAGACAGAAGACAAATCCCATTGCTGGATCTTCCTACCTGTCATTTCCACGTGAGATAAAAGCTGCATTTTCTCCTCTTGCAATGGAAGAATAAAAGACAGCTGACCCAGGTTGAGTGCTGTGCTTCTGGACAGTCGCTTGATAGAGACAGTCACCATTCCTGAGCTGTAGCTGATGAGCCACACAAGGTAACTCCAACACTGAATTTCATTCCTCTGGGCAAAACAAGAGTTAACCACTGTCTGCTCTGCAAACAAAACATGGCACCTCCTTGGGCCCAGATGCCCAACTATAATGGAGGCAATGAAAGCAATTCAACAGCCCTGGTTTACCTCATCTAATGCCAGTCCAAGTATTCCCAATAATTAGGCCTTTCAGCCTGGAAAGGCTGGAGCCACAGCTGCTTCCTATTTTCCCCAAGCTGTACAGAGCATTAGTCATTTCACTGGGGTTTTTTATTACCGGGACTCCAGCCCCGTAAATGTGCCGCCAAAACCCAGGCAAGCCAAACCAGCCCGAGTTCAGAGCCTACTTTGGGAGTTTGAAACGTTCTCCTGTCCCCCTTTCTGAGTCCTGGTTTCCCCTCCCCACCCAAACAGCCCAGTTCTGCCTGAAGGAATGTCCTGCCAGGTCTGGGTTCCCAACACGGACCAGGCTGACCGAAACGGAGCAGTGATTGCTGGCACTTCCATCCCCACTATTAATCATTAACCAGCCTTGGGAGTGACCTTGACACTTAATTAGTCATCTAGTCCTTCCTGAAGGCAAAGCTTTTCCCCACACTGTGCTGGTGGGAGAGGTAATAGGGGTTGTATTTAGCTTGCAGGAGTGTTGCTGTGATTTTGGCAGTGCCCGGAGGGGAGTGGGTGTGACAGAGGCACATCTGCCCTCATCCACCAGCTTTGTTGCCTAGATTGTGACAGGAAAAGCTTTGCTTTTAGCTCTGTGGGTTCCAGGTTATCCCAACAGTAGCATCCAGCCACTGATGTTCTTTTTCCAGGTCCTCTGACCTCAGTCAACAGCAGCTTTTGTTCTTTGCAATTGAATTTATAACATCTTAACCAAGTGGTGATGACCCAGCAGAGCACCTTCAAGCTAGAAGTTGCCTTTGCTAGGCAGTGGCCACATCTCATCTCCCTTTCATGGTGTGAACTTTCCTCCTCTTTCCATGGAGAGAATCCCTGGCAATGGTGGCAATAGGATAGTTGGCTCTGGAGGTGGAAATAGTGTAGCTGCATGTCACTAATGTGGAGGAAAAGAGGTGAGCTACAGTGCCTCTCCCCTCCCCTCACAGGTAAAGCTCTGTCTGTGTACAAGGAAGCAAATGTCCAGCCCCACAACCAGTTATTTTCCCTGGTGGATCCCTGCCCTGGAGGTGACTGACTCACACTTCTTGCCAAATTGCATTTCACCTAGTGCTGGACAAAACTGGTTTGACTGAGGTGAGAACTCCTCCAGACAGTGAACCTTCCAAACCTCTTAACATCCCTCCTTTTTTTTTTTCTTTTTCTTTTCTTTTTTTTTTTTTTTTTAAATGTAATTCTTTTTGAATTAGAAAAGTTTCTGCCCTTCCTGATTTCAGCACAGATGGAAAGTTTTCACTCCATTAATACTGGATTTTTTGTCTGGACAGGAGCTGAATTATGGTATCGTCTGATTAAAAGACCACATTAAATCATTAATGAAAGGAGCTGCCCCATTATGTAAGCCATATTCCTATTATTTCTAAATTGGCTGGAACGTCCAAAGAAACAGCCAACCTTGACTGTGATTCACACTCCCCCAGCTAAATCACTGAGGAGGAAGGGAGGGACAACATTTCCCAGAAAAGTGAGCAGCAACACCAATGGGCAAGTGTCAGAAGGAGAAAGGAGTTCCAGGAGCAGAGGAGATCCAAGGTCCCCGTTTTGAGTCAAATTGGTTTGATTTGGAATCTGTGGAGCACTGCTGGCTTTCAGAGGGTTTTGTCCATCCCAGCTGCCCGTGGGCAGAGGAATCTCAGCATCCTTTGGGTTAACTTTTCCAGCAGAGGCTGGGGTGCTGGGAGAAGCAGGGATCCAGCTGTGGTGTCCTGCTGCCTTCCACAGGGAGCGGTGTCAGTGTGGCTAAAAAGCTTCACTGAATTCTCTCTCAAATGTGAATGTCTTTACTGGCTTTGTTTTCAGGGTCTTCCTGTTTTGATGCTGGATGGAAAAATTCTAAATAAGTGACAAAGATAGCTGAGGGAAGGAGTCTTCTCTTGGGTTTTTGACTGATAGGGGCCTTTTGAATATAATATTAAAAGAAAGAAGAGGTCTTTTGGTTAAGGATCTGAACTGAAATCCTGTTCTTGGCTTCAGTTCCTGATAGCCCTGGACTCCACAGCGAGTGAGTCAGGATGCTGTTCAGAGCAGTGTCCTATTTCCCCTGTGGACACTGAAATATCTTCCTGGATCTGGCTTATAATCTGTGTGGGTCTCAATGGTCTTTCTGAGAATTGAGATGAAAAATGTCCTTTTTTTTGGTCCTTGCTGTTTGGTGTTTTGCCTGGAAGGTAACTGGAGGACCTGAGAGGGAGATGAAAGTTGTTGAATGTGCTCCTGCTAGGTATGTGAGGCCACATGGAGAGTCCTCCACAGTCCTTCAGATCTATCTGTGTCAATGAGGGACTGAGCACCTCTGACTCCTGCCAGCAGTGCTGCCAGACTGTGGCTGCCTGCTCAGTTAACAGAGAGGTGCTGAGGCTGTGCTCAAAACACCCCTGGAAATACCTGCATCTCCCTACTGCCTGTGCAAGGAGCCAGGATCTGGCAGTTCTGGGCAGTGGAAGGTCTGGACGAACCAATGTTCCTACAGAGAACAGCAGTTTTTGTGCTCTTAGTGTGCAAACTCTTTGGGACAATCAACCCTTTGTGTGACTTTATGGTGCCAAGTGCAGCACATCTCTCGTAACTCAAGCAATAAACATGCCTTTGATGTTCATTGATGCCATGAAGGTGCAGTTCTTTCCCTCCTTCAGAGGAAGCTGCTTCCCTGACTTCGTGCAACAGCTTCCTTTATTTTCCATCTCACCGTGGCTCGGTGGCTGTGCCACGTTGGGCAGCCGTGGATGGCCCCGGGTGGTGGTTTTCACCCGGTGTCCACCCAAACCTCAAGGCCACCCCTTTCCCAGAGGGAAGGGAAAAAGAGAAAAGGCAAAAAAACCAGCTGAGAGATAATGGCAAAGCAAACGCAGAGTGACTAAATACTTAAATTTATTGTTAACTAAATCTAAAAGTAATAAAACTAAAAAGTAAGAAATGAATCAGTCTAAAGAACACCCCTCTCCTCCCACTCCTCCCTTTTTTCAGCAGTTGGAGGGAGCAGGGAATGGGAGTTTGCAGTGGGGTGTTGGTTCTGCCATTGCTCTTGTCCTGTGGGTCACTCCATGGGGTGCAGTTGGGTCTCTGCACCCCGATGGGCTCTGTAGGCTGCAGGGGGTGGGGAAGTATCTTTTAGTCCTTCTCCCCACCCTGCTCCAGCGTGGGGTCCCTCCTTTGCCTCCTCCTGCTCTGATGTTGGTCTCTGCGTTGTTATCTCATGGCTGGAATTTCCAACTGCCCCACACTCCTAAATTCTTGAATATGCTATCCCAGAGCTGTGACTGTGATTCTTAATTGGCTCAACTCTGTCCACCAGCAGGAGGTCCCTCCTGGCCCTGGCTGTCCTTGGCTCCACAGCACAGGAGAAGCTTCTGGCAGCTTCCAACAGAACCCACCCTGGTAGCCCCCCTTTTTACTAAAATTCAGCTACAGAAACCTATGATACCCTGTTCCTTCTCTTGGGCAGTTTCCTCCAGCAGAGCAGAGGAGAGCAGGAGAGGCCCTGGGCCACAATCAGTGCAGCCTTTTCATCCCAAGACAGAGGAGAAAGCGCCGCCAGTGGGGTGGTGGTGGTTTGTAACCCAGCACAGTCGTTCAGTCCATCACAAACAAATGCACCTCGAGGGAGTGCACTGACAAACCAGGTGAATGCAGGACAGAGGGGTCTGTGAGCTGAGTGTGCTCTCCAGGCTGGGCCTTCATTTGTGAGCGGGATTGACTCAGGAGGGACAGGCTGATATGCCCTTACACAAACACAGCCTGCCCCGTGGCTGCTGCAGCAGAGCTGAGCTGCTCAGGGGGCACCTGCCATGCCCTGTGGGCCAGCCAGCTCTCAGAGGGTGTAAATCCATGTTTGCACATTCATTGGTTTGGGATTTGACCTGCTTAAGGCAGTTGCTGTGTAAACAAGCTGGGTTCAGAAGTTGTTTCTTGAGCAAAGCCTCAGCGGTAGGAACGGGGAGCGTAGCTAAGGGTAGTCCTTATTTCTTATCTCAGCTGGTAGATGTGATAGCAGATGGATGGGAGACCTCCACCTGTCAGAGCTGGAGACACCAAAGTCATCTCAAATGTTCCCAGACACCCTTGTGTGGGCAATCTGAAGTCTACCTCTTCCCCTTCCAGGCAGCAGAGCTTAAGAAGCTGCTGAACTACCTGTAAAATAGACATCTTGGTCATGGATTGCATCACTCCGTGTGCTCTGCTGACTGTGCTGGCTGTGTCTCCACTGACCTTCATGGTGCCCTGCCCTGAGATACCTGTCTTAATTTAGGTCTTGTCCCTGAAGTAGAAAGGCTTCATTCCTAGGGCTCCCAGTGCCCCAGGGTCAGGGTACCTGACCTGACTGCCAGTGACTGGTCCAGGAGGACATGGATCTCCTGGAGGGCCACTGTTGTCTCCTCCACCCCTCGTGCCACAGTGGGAACAAAGCAGTACTGAGGTCAGGTCCAACACCCTGGAGAATCCTTTCCACCTATTCAAATAGGGAGAAAATAATCCCACACCAAAACATCATCCTATCCAATCTTTGCTGGGCTGTGATCCCACACTTTGCTTGGCCCCCCATGAGCATGGAAAGCCTGGGAACGGAGGTTCATCCCACTCAACTGTTGAGAGACATCAGAAAGACACATCACAGTGTGAATTATCTGTATTAAACCTCCACTGACAGCAAGAGGAGCCCAGCTGACCAGCACACTTATTGCTGTACCCAATGATGTAGTTATTTTGGTTTTCCTTCTTCTTTGCCTTCCAGCTCAGCCTGCAGGATGACAGACAGTGACACAAATCTCCCAACCATCGAGAGGAAGCTGGGACTGCAGATATGGGGCATAGAGGTATGACAAGAGGCAATGATGGCACATGTCCTCTGCACTCCTGGGGGTGTGTTTATGTTTCAGGAAAGAGGTATTCTTGAAGTAATCTGTGTGGGAAAGAGAGGGTCTCAGAGTTAAGATACAGTGGGAAACAGGAGACCCAGTGTCTCCCTGTGAAACTTTCAGCATGTTATTGTTTTGGTTTCCTTGTCTATAAAATGGAGATGATAATGTTGACTAAGGAAACAGGAATGTGGTGAGACTGAAACAATTCCTCCAGCACCGGAGGCTTTTCTTACCCCTTTTGGGGACCAATACAAGGCTGCTTCAGCACACCAGAAATTCCCTGTTTCACCAAGAAGGTAGCTTATCTATAGGTAGTCTTAGTCTATACCAGTTCCTGCCATACAGAAGACACTAATTTTTGTGGCAAAGGCATTCCATGGAGCCTATTTGTACTTCATTCCTGTCTTTCCTACTCTGGGTCACTGCAGGCAGAAGTTCTACAGCCTGTGAGGTCACCTTCTGCTTGTCGAGGTACTTGATTTTGGATTGAAGCTGAGCTGTGCTCAGTTTTGCCTTTTTTTCTGGTTCAGTTCACCAAGAACATTCCCCTGCAATGAGAGTGGGTATAAACTGAGGTGCAGGGTCCACTCAGGGGTGCAGTGGGAAGGGACTCCAAAGCACATCTTCAGGTGGGACTCCACAAGTCCCAGCTGTGTTCCCAATATCCCAATCTTTGCCTTTCCATTTCTCGCCAAAGTCCTGCACTAAGCTGCTTTCCAGAGGACCTGTAATTAGAGCTGTGTGGGTTCACCAGGGTCAGGCTGGTACGCTGGGAAACAGGTCAGGCCACCAGGAGAATGCATGTCTCTAATTTCAGGGGACCACAGAGCCAGTTCCAGCCCAGGAGCTGCGTTTGGACTGGTGGGTGGCACAACCCGGCCCCTACCCTGGGCAGGTTAGGACAATTATGCCCTTGCACCAGAGGAAGTGTGCAATTAGGGTCTGGAGGGGTGAGGGGCACATCATTGTCCTCAGCTCTGTCTTTTGTCAGCACTGCTGGTTGCTCTGAACCCCTGGCAGAGTGGTTCTGCTAAAAGTTATCCTTGAACTTGTAGGCACTGAGTAAAAACTATGCCAAAACTGAAACTAGAATGAGATGTGCTCACTCTCCTGGGAAATTCCCCACCAGTGCAAGCTCTGGAGCACTTCAGCCTGACCTCCAGGTCTACATCTACAGGATTTAAGAAGTGCAAGGAGACTAAAACATACTTGTCAGCCTGCCCAGGCATCATTATCATTTGCCCCTTTTCATCCCTTAGTACTTTTGAATTTCCACTGTAAGTGGCTTTTCCCAGCTCACAAGCCCAGCCCTGATTCTTCCTTCTCCTATCCCTGGTTGTCACCTCAGTGTTTTGTGCAGCCTGGCTGTCCTATTTCACACACATCAACTTCTGGCTCTTAAGTTCTAGCAATGACCCAAACACTGATTTTGTTACAGAATATGAAGATGGTTCCTGTACCTGAAAAGGCTTACGGGACCTTTTTTGAAGGAGACTGTTACATTGTTCTGCATGTAAGTAAGACTTAGCAAACACTAGGCTCTCTTAGGCAGCTGGTTCAACCTTTTTGGTTTAGCTCTGACTTGGTTCCTACACACCCTCTCTGGTGGAAAAGGCACTGTGGATTAAAGTGATTGTGCATGTGTGTTCATCATCTAATCATGGATCTGAATTTGACGTGGCTGTTGCAACAACACTGCCTGTTTAGTAAATCAGAGGTCCAGGGGAACCATTAACTTAGTAATTCATTAAAAGTGTTTATCTCCTAATCAACTGAGTCATGCCCAGGCATGGCAGAATGGCCAGTGCATTCCTGGCAAACTGAATCCAGGCCCACATTTGCATGATTTATGGAAGTCTTTTGGGGATGTGAGAGTTGGCCGGCTGGAGGGTCTCATTTTCAGCAGGTGATGTGGGATATGAAGGTGCTCCATGTCATGTGTCACATGAGCAGCACAAGGCTCTACAGCCCTGCTCATGTCCCCATTAGAACACTTCAGCAGTCCCACACAAATTTGGTGCAGACTGCTTGCAGCCAGCTGAAGCCAGGCTATGCAGAATCATGAGGGACTTCTGAGAACTGAGTCTGTGGGCTCTGCAAAATGCCTTGTGTTCCCAAAGTTCGGTGGGATGATGGTGTGTTACACCCACCTCCTGGAATTCCTTCCAGATCTCTTCATCTGCATAGAGCAACCTAAGTCCCATTGTATCAAAAAACATCCTTAGGGTGGAAACCAGAAGCGTTTCCCACGTCCTGGGTCTGGGTGTCCCTCCTGCAAACATCCCTGTCAGTGAAAAGACAGCAACACCTCCACTATCCCACAACAACCACATGCACACCCACCATACATCAGGCTGGGATGGCACCACAGGATGAGCCTCCTGCTCAAATTCACCAGGCACAGGCCTTTATGATACCTTTTGAGTGCTAGATTGATTTGGTTGCAGCCACCCAAAGACATGCTTAGAGCAGAATATGAGTGCCCTTGCAAGGGGCTGACAGTTCAGATATGGGTTTTGATGCTCACAGGCTCAGCTTCTGTTGCAAGAGCTTCCCCAGGTAGAATAACCCTTAATAAGCCCAATACCCTCCTTTGGCCCTTAAGACAGGGAGGTAAAAATACTCATTTTTGAGTTGTGCTTCTTCACTGGAATCTCTCCAGATAAAGATTGTCCGTGGGACAAGGGGACTTTGATCATCTTCAATAGCAATGTATTAAAAGGAGCAATTTTCCCACAGATTAATTATCTGTGCCTGAGGACCTGAGCTGTGCTTTATTTAAGTTCTGCTGTGTTTCGCTGTGAAACTATGACTGCACAAAGCAAATAAACAGAACTTAGTGTCAAATCCAGCTCATAAAGTGAGCATTTATTACCTTTGCCAGGCGTCCACAATGGGCTTTAACACAGTGGGTGCTGAAAAATAACTGGCACAGCTCGGGTAACACTGAGCACACCTGTTCTCAGCCTGCTTGCCTCCTTTCTTTAGGCTGTTGGGTTGTTCTGTAATAAGATGAGTCACAGCATGCACACACCAGCTCAGCTTCAATTGGAGTTGTGTCTGTTTTGCAAGGCAGCAGGAATTCCCATGCAGTTTGTGTTCCTGTGCCGTGAAAGACAACAGGAGAGAAAGGGCAGCATCTCCAGGCAGATAAATGACATTTCAGAGCATGATCTATGAGAAGACCCTGCTAATACCAAACTCTACAAAAGCAGGACAGGTTGAATGCATTCATTTTTGTGACTGCACAGGTGATCAGTTTGCCTCGATGACAGGAGTTTAAAAAAGACTATCAGACAGAACCGTCCTTCAGTGCAATATGTACATGAAATCCAAAAATGCTCTCCTAATTAAGGAGGGCTTCAGGCTGAACTCCCAGGGAGCACATGAGGCTCCCTTGCCCAGGAGAAAGGCAGAACTGGGAAAGAACTCCACAATCACTCGGTCCTGTCAGGTCTCCCTGGCCATTTGAAACACTCATACATGGACTGTGTGTTCATCCTGACTTGTCTTTCCCACCTTTCCCAGACCAAAAGAACCTCTCGGGGCTCTGCTGTGGATTTGCACTACTGGATTGGCAAGGATTCCTCCCAGGATGAGCAGGGGGCCGCAGCCCTGTATGTCACCCAGCTGGACAGTGCCCTTGGGGGCAGCCCTGTGCAGCACCGGGAGGTGCAGGGACACGAGTCCGAGACCTTCCAGAGCTACTTCCGCAGTGGCATCATGTGAGTAGCTCAAAATGCCCTGCCAAGAGGTGGGGAGAGGCCCCTGGAGCTCGCTCTGATTCCCTCTGCATCTCAGAGATACCATCATTTCAAAAACTTGCAGCATGAGGATCAGCACTGAAGCTGGTTAAAATTCAGAACAAAAAAATTCCCAGTTTTGAAAGAATTATTTATAACTTTGAGTCTGGAATCGTGTCTCTACTGGTCATTTTCCCAGATATTTGCAGTAATTGCATCTTAACTTCCCTCTTGCTCACCTTTGGGTCTTCCTCTCCTCCACACACTTTAGATTAAAGTGCCCATTCAGGGCACTTCAGACTATTATCCCTTGAAGTGAAGTGCTGATTTGGCTCATAGTGGGAGTAATGTTCCTATAGTGGAAGGGAAGTTTGGCTCTGACCTTCTGTCATCTAAAAGAATCCAATCTTGCGGTCTTTGCTCACTCTGGGATTTTTGGAAGAACTCCAGTAGCTGTCCTCCAGAAGGACCTTCATTGGCAATAAATAGCCTAAGTGCCTTGATTTTAAACAGCTGGAAAAACTCAGGTGAAAACCCATCCTGATTCAATATCTCCATCCCTGTCTGACTTTTGATACCACTGTCTTGTGCATCTCTACAACCTCTCATGAGTTTCCTCAGAACTTCCCTGAGACAAAAAAGTGCTTCTACCCTCATCTTCAAGATGAATAAGGAACAATGAAGGACTGAAATTCAGCCTTTCAAAAGCACTCTATTTGGAAACCTGTTTGCTTCTGAAATCATTATAAGTTGGACTTCATGTTGGTCTAAACCACATCCCTATGGTCAGTTAGGAAGTCTGAGTCAGAACGAGATATTGAAGCAGGCTCTTTCCACCTCTTGACAGGTGGAGTAACTACCAGAACATCCTTCTGTGGATACCTTAAACTGGGCCAAACAAGTCTAAAGTGCTGTGAGTCACTCACATGTCTGACCACATGTACCAGTCTCTTCCAGGATGTGATAAAATACATGTATTGCCCACATGGCACAAACTGTAACCAGCAATTGTCTCTTTTTCTCCCATAAATGGCAATTACATTGTGTCAATTATTACTGTAGTATGAAAGTATGAACAATGGATCTGTTTTCTGAACTGGTCTAGGATGTGTGGAAATGAGTTGAACTTGCCCAAAACCCATTAAAAGGATTCTGGTACTTCCTGGAGGGATTGTGGCCTCTCATGATGTGATTGTGCAAAGGGAGGGGCTGGCATCGTGCAGTGAGGCAATAAGTGCCAACAGTGGCTGTTGCAAAGTGTGTGTTCAAGAGTGGAAGGACAAAATTGGAAGATAAAATCTGAGAGACAGAGCCCTGTACCTGTTTTCAATTTTGTTCTGCTTATGGCAGCATTTTCCAATCCAAGCCACTTTTAATAGAATAACTATTTTGAAGAAAACCAAATTTTAACAAAAAAATATTTTCTGCAAAGTCTGCTTCCTATTTTAATTCAGTGTTTATGGAATATTTCAATTCTGAGGTGCCACTGTCATGGTTAGTGGGATTTTCAGTTTGGTTGTGTTATGCTTCCACTGCCATCCCTGACCTGCCTATTCATCTTCTCCCAAGATGTTTGAAGTTTGGAATCTCTCTTAAAAGTCTTGTCCAACCTAAACAATTCTATGATTTTGTAATTTTATGCACAGCAGCAACACAGCTCCCCTAAGAGGCAGATGGACATCATGAAAAGTCTTGGTCTGGCCAAGGACCATAAAAAGCACAGTGAGGCTACAGAGCATTTGGCATTCCATTTTGAGGACTTTGGGGTTATTTTGGGTCTAGATCTTTTAGTTGTCGCACAAAGCTCGAGAGATGTTCTCAAAGGACAGAGGGGAAGGTATTTTCTTTGTTCTCTGCGTCACAACAGCTACAAGAAGGGAGGAGTGGCTTCAGGATTTAAGCACGTGGAGACCAACATGTACAACATCAAGCGCCTTCTTCACGTCAAGGGCAAGAAACACGTGTCAGCCACAGAGGTAAGAGAAAGACCCTTCTCTTCTTACGGATCATTTTTCCTTGCCTCTCCTCCTACACCCATTTTCAGCCAGGTTTTCCTGCTGGTTATCTCATCTATCTCTGCTCATGGACTTGTACTTCAGGGTAGTCTTCAAGACCTCACTCAGGGGTTTGGTATTACCATGAGAAAAGCGTTTGGGCTCAGTGACCAGCTGAGTGGCAGAAGGATGAAAGTGTCATTGCAAACCTGTTCTTACATCCCAGGGACAGGTTTGCCATGGCTGTGACTTGTCACCTGCAGCTCACATTGTCTTCCCCAGTTTGCAAAATGTTCTCATTTTCTTATGGCAGGTCGCACTTTCCTGGGACAGTTTCAATAAGGGGGATGTTTTCTTGCTGGACCTCGGGAAAGTGCTGATTCAGTGGAATGGACCCAGCTGCAGCATCGCTGAGAAATCCAGGGTGAGTGCAGGCAAAAGCCACTTCGTTTTACTGGTGGCATTTTTTGATGCCTGGAGGGGGAAAAAAAATTGAGAAAAAGCACTCAGTGTTTGCCCAGTGAAAATCTTCGGAAGAGCTGCAGCATCGAGATGAACTGAGAAAATAATGATAAATCTTTTACTTGCTCATCTGCTCATTTTAGAGGCCTGTGGAAGTGCCTTGCTCTGGTTCAGACCTGGCCTCAGTTTGGGTTTCACAGGCAGCTGTGGGCACATCACTAGCTCTGGCCCCAGAAATTCATCCAGCTGCCTTTGGGGAGGTCCATCTCCATCTCCCTGTGCCCTGTAGTTTGTGTGACACGGGATTAAAAAGTCAGCAACACCGATAGGTTTAGATGCACTAACTACCCCTGGGGGTAGATTAATGTTAATTTTTTGTTTACAGCATCACAGGGAATTCCAGTGTGGTCAGTATGAGGCAAGTAGGAATACATAACCCAGGTGCTGATAGGCCAGATCCATAGCTCTTAGGGCACTTTGCAAAGGGAGAATTATCGCTGTTTTACTGATGGAGGAACCAAGATACAGAAATGTAACAAAGCAAGATATATCAGTGGGTCATCAGCAAAGCCAGTGGCCAAACTCATAGCTTGTCATTATAACATTAAAAGGCAGGTGGGTCTGATACGCACATGGTGTCCCCTGATGAGCCAGGAATGGAGGAGCCTCGCAGGGAATGTGATTTTTCAGGGCTCAAGGGCTAAAAGAGAAGATCCTATGGATGATGTAGAAAAGATAGAGCAACTCTCAACAGAGTAGGGGGAGCAGGTAGAGGGATGGCTGCTGGGTTCATCTCAGGCCTCAAACAGGCTATTTCCTATGGCTAATAAACAGAGGCACCTTTCAAAGATGTAGCAGTAAGAGTCATGGGGAAAAAATAAAAAATAATGGAAAATGGAGATTTCAACCTAATGAGTTGCTTGACATTTCACGCTGCTTTTTTCACAGAAGGCATCTGTGTTTTTTGAACACTTGAAACATTTCAATGTAAAATGTCACCACGGGGCACCCAAGGTCCTGCAGCTCTGCAGCATCCTGCCTCATTGTCCTCAGCATGTGTGTTCATCTCTCTCCCAGACCATCCCACAAGAGCATTGGACCTGCTCGTGTACAGTTGCACACCCAGGCAGTGCTGCTTGTGGCTCCTGGGGGAGCAACTATAATAAGCAATAATTTCCTTTGAGTTAGTCAATAATCAGACACTACAGACACATCTGCTTTTTTTAACAACTAAATCTGGAGGGCACTGGAAGCTTCAGAGAGCTGTGCCCCACGTGGCTCGGGCTGAGTTGTTGCTTCAGGTGTGGGGCAGGGAGTTGGTTGTCTGCGTCAGGACTGACCTGCTGTGATCCATGTGCAGGGTCTGGCACTGGCTCGCAGCATCAGAGACAGTGAGAGGGGTGGCCGCGCCCAAATCGGCATCATTGACAGCGAGAAGGACTCGCCAGACCTCATGCAGATCATGAGGATGGTGCTGGGGGAGAGGCGTGGGGAGCTCCGAGATGCCATCCCGGATGCGAAGGCGGATGAGCTGCAGAAAGCGAACGTCCGGCTTTACCAGTAAGTGCAGGGATGTGTCCAAACCCCTTCCCTCCTCTCAGAGAGTGCTGTGAAGCCTCACTGTGCTCGGTGGCTGTGTCTTTCAGTGTCTATGACAAGGACAATGACCTGGTGGTACAGGAGATCGCCACCCGGCCCCTGACGCAGGATCTGCTCCAGCACGAGGTGAGAGAAAGCCAAAGGTCTTTACGGCTCACTCTGTGTTCAGCTGAGCACCTGTTTCAGTGGGATACCCTGTTTCCTTCCATCTCGAGGATGTCCAACCCCTGGTGTTAGGTTAGGTCAGCTCAGCCCTACTGCAGGCTCAGCAGCCAGAGATAGGTGGTGTGTGGAAGTTGTTCCAACAGGAGATGGCACGTTGGTGCTCTCAGCCAAGCATTGTATTGGCTTGGCAGTCGGAGTGAAAGAGAACTGCATACCAGGAATAAATTGAGATGGAATTAAGGCTTCTTAATATGTGATGTTCAGGGATAGCCTTCCCTCTGCTGAATACAGAGCAAGTAAATGCTCTGCTCACAGAACCAGGGAGGTATGTTTTCCTGCTGTAGCAAGTGGCTGGTCTCAGCCACCCACCCTGAACGTAGATTCCTTACAGACCCTCTGTGCAAGGCCTTTCAGGAAACAGAGACTTTCCTTCTGACTAAAATTTGGCAGAGAATTGCTCACCCTTAATTCTCTGCAATGCAAACCAGCCTGTTCCAAAACAGCATTGAGCTACAAGGTTCCCCCTCCCTTATTCACCCTAGTGTCAGCTGTTCACCTGTTAAATTTCAGTCTCCCTTTGCAGACAAGGACCCTTCACTCTTCTTTTCAAAGCTCAGTTTGAAAAATGAGAAGCTTTTGGTCACAGAGAGTGTTTTGGAGCACCAGCTCTCTGCAGATGGGCTGCTCAGCAGACTTCTCATCCCCTTTGAGTTTGGATTCTGCTGTGTTGAGAACAGTGCAACAGTTTTAGCTCCAGATCAGGGACACAAGTCATGAAGAAGAGGTTTTTTGGACTTTTCCTGCTCCTTTTGTAGCATATACAGCATAAATGAGCACCACCATCAGCAGTGCTGAAGCACAGCAGGTTGAGGGTGATATTTCAGCAGACACTTCTCCTGGTCCCTTCTAGAGCCTTTCTGTTGGTTTGAGAACATCTCCTAAGAGACAGTAATAGCCAGTTTTGAGCAATGCCTAAAAGAATACGTATTTTAACTCATTACAATTAAAAGTCAGCTGCCTGGGTCAGGTGTGCACACAAAGCCATGAACCCCTGCCCTGTAGGGTTGGTGGTAGTTGTGATGCGTTTATGAACCACAATAAATCCATCCTCTGTTACTTCTGCTAATGGTTGCAGGGTTAGAGCTCTGCAAGGCAGGGAAATGAGCCAGATCTACAGCTAACCCAAATTTTCCAGAAGGATCCAACCTGACCAGGCTACAAATGATGTCCATTGCCTGCATGGAGCTTCTCACATCTGTTTTTCCTGTGTTCTGTTTTTTTGTTGCACCTCAGGACTGCTACATTTTAGACCAAGGTGGTTTCAAAATTTACGTCTGGAGAGGAAAAGCCTCCAGCCCAGAGGAGAAAAAAGCAGCCTTCACTCGAGCTGTGGTGAGTTGTAATATACTGCAAACAGTGTCGTGGGAGGTTAATATGTGCTGATCTAGACCTGACCACTAATTACAATTAAGTGTAGGTTTGGGGAGCTGGCCTGTGTAATAATAGAGACAGAAGCTGAATGTCTGAGGGAGGCATGATGACGCAAACACAAAATTGTTAGTCATCAAATTGTGCTAGAACTAAGACCTGACACTAAAACTAGGTAGAAATTGGTTAAAGAGAAAAAACAGTATAAAAGAAAATACTTTGTTACATGGTAAATAGTGGAGTTCTGGAATTGGTTGATTCAAGAGATGGTGGAGTCAGACAGTATCAGCAGGGTTGAGATGGGATTAAACAAGTTCATGGTCCAAAGGTGCACAGACAGATATTAAAGGGGCTCTTATCCTCTCTAAGATCCATGGCCCAGTATTGTGGATGCTGGGGAGAGTGAAGGGGTCACACTGAGGGCATGAGCCACCAAGCTCATGTTTGCTTACTGAACAGCATGTCCTAGTGCCACTGTCCCAGGCAGCACAGGACACTGCTCTGACCCCAAAAGGCATCATTTGTATTCCCAAACAAGAGTAATGCTTTGGGGAAGTCAGTGGGGAACTTCCTTACCTGGAGTCTGGAAAAGCCAGACCATTTTCTGTAGGGCTATGGGCCTTATCTGTAAGTCCATTCCAGGTAATAACAACTGTTTCACAACACCAGTGGGGCTGGGCCCGGGCTCTGTGTGTGAATTTGAAGGTGCTGTGGGGCTCTTCCACTGGGTAGGAAAAGATCTGCTGTCAACAGCTGTTAATTCAGATGGGCCTGAGACAGGACCAGGGTTCACGACAAGGTAGAGCACACCAGCACAATGCCCTGGCTCCTCCAGATGAGCTGCCATGTGGTTATTTTCTGTCAGGTCATGCCTCAAGTCTTCATTTCAGATAAAAAGCAGCCTTGAGGGAACCTGGGCAAGTAAGGCATTTGGTATTATTTTACAAGCTGGCGTGTTGAAATGAAGGTTATGAGGAAACTTAACTTTTAATTATCTATTTACTTGTGGGAAGACCATAAATGGTTTCATCTTCAGTGAGATCTAACCAGGAGATCCTGCAATTCAGTGGTTCAGCATTCAATAAGATCCTCCCTGGAGACACACAGCTTCAATACAGATTGCACCTATTGTCTGAGAGAAGCAAAACTCTAGAAACTTTGTCTTAGAGCTTGTCTCACTGTTCTCCTTAACTCAGGCTCTTTTTATTAGGCAATCAGCTCTGCAAATTCTGGCCCTGAGCTACACATGTAGAACAAAAGATATCTCTTTCAGTGTGGCAGGTGGGAGGGTCGGGAGGACCATCTGCTCTGCTTTCCCCTGGGGGTAGTGTGTGGCTGCAGTATTTACAGTAGAAGATGAATGTTTAGAAAGCCACAAACAGGCTCCTTCCCTGAGCCATGACTGTCAGCAGTGTACCTCAGGTAATCCTGGAGCCTGCTGGGATAAACACAAGAGCAGTTCCCAAAACTGAGCAAGGATTTTGGCACTGAGGCAGAACACAGCACGTTTTCTCCCCTCTCATAGTGTATCAGGCACCTCTGTTGAAGTGGTTGTCTAACTCAATAGTAGCACTGCTGCAAAGAAATAATGTGGGTTTTGGAGGGGAAAAGAAATCTTAAAAAAAAAAAGATTTCTGAGTGTTTGGCCCCTTCAGAACCTCCTGCTCTGGGGTGCTGAGATGCCTCCATCCCTTCACTCCTTGGCATGCATGCTCTCTATCACGCTACATGGAGGAGAGTCTTCCTGGTTTACAGAGGGACAAAATGTTTGGGGAAAAACAAAGAACTGAACTAGGCTCTTGGATCGTGGGTACACCCCACCACTGCTCCTTCCTCTGCACTTCTAGATCCATCACCAGAGGCCATCTATGGGGCTGTCTGAGACAGAGGTGGGGCTTTCCCTTACACTCATCGAGTGAGATTTTCTTCAAGACTAGGGTGCCATGTAGAGATTAATTTTAGGATGTCATCCGAATGACCAGCCTCTCAGAGTAGGGGTCAGTCCCCTAAAGACATAAACAGGGATACCATAGCAAGAGCTGCAGTCACCTCTGTTCATAAGTCCGAATGCAAGTTTTGGGGTCAGTCCTGCCCTCAGTCAAGCCACAAGTTCAGTGAGGGACATTCACTCTCCGGGCTGGTTCAAGTCCACGTCCCTCTTCTCACATCCTTCTTTTTGTACTCATCTGTAAAAAGCTCTCTGTGTCCCCACTAATGACTTTTCCAACCCCACTAGGGTTTTATCCAAGCCAAAGGCTATCCTTCCTCCACCAACGTTGAAGTGATCAACGATGGGGCAGAGTCAGCCATGTTCAAACAGCTCTTCCAGAGGTGGACGGAAAAGAACGAAACTCAAGGGCTGGGCAAAGTCTACACTACTGGCAAAATTGGTGAGCACGTTGGTCCTGGATTTGCCTTTCCTTCCTGTGCTAAGCAATAGGGATCATCATTCACATCAATTGTCTCCTGTCTTCAGTGTCTTGACAGTCTAGTGCACATTCTTCTCTTGCCTTGTGTCTTCCGTCTTTCTGCAGTAAATGCAAAGGATTCATCAACTGAGCAACGTTCAGAACTGCTGAGGCCCCTTGTATGAACCAAACTGCCACTGATTCTGGATGTAAATGTTGGCAGACAGTCAGTCCTCTCTGAAAAATTGCGTGCAAAATTTCACACTTGCAGAACTCCCCAATTTTTGTCACAAAGGGCTAATGCTGACCCTGACAAGGAGCTGTTGAACAGCATTCTGATTTCATTTACGCCGGCACCCATCCAGGACTCTCCTGTCAGCAGTGGATTGATGCTGTCTTTGCACCAGGTGTAAACAATGTATTATCACACTGCTGAAGTGAATATTACAATGCATTAATCCCAAAGAGCAAATAGTGCCAGAGAGAGAACTTGTTGATGAGTGATGAGAAGATGACAGAGATGGTGAACGTCTCCATCAATAACAGCTTCAGAGCCACAAATCTCTTTCCCTTGCAAGTTCTCTCTTTTCTCTTCACCTCTGTTTCTTTCTGTGCTATCCATAAATACTTTCTCTCTTTATCATGAGCTGAAGAAATGTATGCATTTTATTTCTGAACCCAACATTTTAAAAAGAGGAAGATATTTATAGATTTGGAGAAAAATTTTCAGTTTTCAGTCAGGAGACAACTAATATTTTTACCAGCCAGTCATCACTGTGACACACTCTAGGAACAATTCCAGCCTGTAACAGGTCAACACTGAAGTATGTGAGCTCTTGCACATTCCCAGGTGAACACTGGTTTGCTGGTGGCAAGGCTGTCTTCTTGCAACCCTGGGCCAGTTTTTCCTTGCATGCGTAACAATTGTGTGTGAGGATGAAGTGGAGAGTTGCTCTGTTCTTGTGCATTCACTGGGCTCTTGTTTTTATTCTGCTGGTGCACGCAGCCAAGGTGGAGCAGGTGAAGTTTGACACCACTCAGCTCCACGCCAGGCCAGAGCTGGCTGCTGAGCAGAGGATGGTCGATGATGCCTCCGGGGAGATCGAGGTGAGAGAGCTCCTTTGGTCACAGAGCGTTCAATAATCAGTGTGTTACCAACCATCCCTTGGCCTAGAAAGGAGGAGACTAAGGACAGACCTCATGGCAGTCTTCAGCTTCCTCACCAGGGGAAGTGGAGGGGTAGGCACTGATCTCTTCCCTCTGGTGACCAGGGAATGGCCTGAAGCTTCAGTGGTCTGTTAGTAAAAGGGTTGTGCTCTGTCTTCACCTTGACTCCACTGCTGCTCACCGAGATGTTTCTTTCACCAGGTGTGGAGGATTGAGGACTTGCAGATGCAGCCAGTGAATCCCAAGACATATGGGCAGTTCTATGGAGGTGATTGCTACCTGGTCCTCTACACCTACCTGAGATCAGGCAGGCCCCACTATGTCCTCTACATGTGGCAGGTAGGTCAAACCAGGGCAGAAGGGACTGTCCAGTGCCTGCTATAGAAGCCCAAAGCTGAAGGAAGCAGTTGAACAGAAAAATCCCACCCCAGGCATCCAGAAGAATTCAGATAGCCTTTGCTCTTCAGTTGTCCATCTCAAATACCCCAAGCTGTGCTTTGCAGGCAGCATGGTCATTGATCACAAGCACCAGACTGAGCCAGCCAAGTCAGGCAGAGGGAAGGGTTATGGGGTTTTCAGTGCTGAGGTCAAACTTTGGAGTCAGACTGTCCCTCAGAACCTCAGTTCCTGGAATTTTATGGATACGTAAACATCTCTGCTTTCCTTTTTCAAGTATATTTCCCCCCACCCTGGAATGCAGAGAGAAACTTGAAAAATGGGATGCTAAAGTCTACAAAACCAGAATGCAAATGAAATTTAAATATCTGGAAGTTTTAGCTCTCATATTCCATGTTTGGAATTGGCAAAGATGTTATGTTTTGAAGAGGTTTATACCTTCCATCTCATCCCACTGCCTGTGTCGCCTGCCTGTCTCCCAGGGCCGCCACGCCTCCGTGGATGAGATCACTGCCTGTGCCCTCAACGCCATCGAGCTGGACAAGAAATACGGGGACGAGGCTGTGCAGGTGCGGGTGACGATGGGCAAGGAGCCCAGACACTTCCTGGCCATCTTCAAGGGCAAGCTGGTCATCTACGAGGTAAAGTGGCTTTGTGCGTGTGGGCAAGGGAAGCACCAGTGATGGCTTGGCAGCTGCAATAGCAATAATCCAGAAAAAAAATGGGCTGATATTCAGGGAAGGAGCTTGCCAGGTCTGCACGGGCTGGCTGATGGAAAGGTGGAATGTTCCTAGTGCTTCCCAAGTGGTCTGAACACCAGTTGTGTAAACACAGTCCTAGACTGACCCAGGCTCCACTGTCCACCCCTGAGGTCCAGCACTGATGTGTGTTCTTTTCCAACTCCATCCCAAAATATTCTGCAGAGTTAGAGTAAGGCAATCATCCTGTGACTTACAGGTAGTGCTCCAAAATATCCTACAAACACGACAATTCAAATTGTCCCTCCCCGAATCACATCATGTTAACTACTAACCCACTTCACTTGCTGCTTTGGCTGCTGACATCTGTGTTGGAGGCATTGCAAATTGCTGTGGAAGAGGGGGATTATGTCAGCTCTCAGTGTTGGTCCCACCATATGGCTTCCATGGCAGGTGATGAGCTAAGCTGAGCACAGCTGGAAATCAGAGTCCACCTGCCTTGCCCAGTTTGTGTGGCAAAGGCTTTACAGCCACTCTCATCTGCTCACAGTGAACTTTAGCATCTTGATGGGAGCTGATCAAGACTCAGTAATGAGGGAGAAATGTGGAAGTAATGCCAAGTGGGTTTCATACTGACCCGGGACCAGGCAATATTTGGCTTTCCTCACCTGCTGAGTGCAGGACCATGGTCTGTGATTGAAGCAGCGGGGAGGGTCGTGAGCCCAAAAGCCTTCCCCAGACCACTGGCACTCTGGATCTGCACGTCCTCCTCACCTCCCACCACCATCCCTCCTCTGTTTCCTTGCAGGGAGGCACGAGCCGGGCTCAGGGCAGCGCTCCCGAGCCAGCAATCCGCCTCTTCCAGGTGAGGGGCACGGACGAGGTGAACACAAAGGCCACAGAGGTGCCAGCCCGAGCCTCCTCCCTCAACTCCAACGATGTCTTCCTGCTGGCCACCAGCCAAGTCTGCTACCTGTGGTGTGGGAAGGTGAGTCTGCAGACCAGGGAAATGGCTAGAGGAACCCAAAATTGCTGATGTGGGGCTTGAGTCTCCTGTCCCCACTGACTTGTGGAGGTGAATCCTTGAGCAGATGGGAAATAGCTTCAAGTTGCACCAGGGGAGGTTTATTTTGGATGTTAGGAAAAATTTCTTCACAGAAGGGGGCTGTCAAGCATTGGAACAGCCTGCCCGGGGAAGTGGTGGAGTTACCACCTCTGTAAGTGTTCAAAAAACTGTGTCTGTATGTGGCACTTAAGGACATCGTTTAGTGGTGAACATGGTGGTGGTGCTGGGTTGGCTGTTGGACTTGATGATCTTGGAGGTCTTTTCAACAATTCTATGGTTCTGTGAGAAAGGTGCATTGAGAAGGCTCCATCTGTGGAGAATCAGCAGTAACACAGCCCTCTCTACAAGAGTTAACCCATTTTGGGGTTCAGCTCACCACATTTTAGGTGTTCATAATACTTCAAGCTGAATAAAGCACACCAGCTTCTCCAACTGTAAGAAGTAAGTCAGGATGAGAGCATATTTCATTTGTCCCGTTTTAGTCATATGTTTCAGGATGAGATGGTGGATCGAACCAAAGTAGAAGGGTTGCCCAGAAAAGCTGTGTCTGCCCCATCCCTGGAAGTATTCAAAGCCAGGCTGGATAGGACTTTTAGCAACCTGGTCAGATGGAAGGTGTCCCTGCCCATGGCAGGGGATTGGAACAAGAACTTTTAAGTCCCTTCCAACCCAACCCATTCTGCCAGTCTGTGAGTGTTGCCCTAGGTGCCAAAGGCTGCTCTGAATGTCCTTTCAAGGACTAGAAATGGATTGGGAGTGACCAGCTCAAAACCAAGTCTAACTCTCCAGAGGACCAAGCCAGCTTTTCCCTGCTGAGAAGTTTTGCCAGTCTGTCCCTAACTCCACCTCAATGTTCTGTTGTGAACACAGGGATGCAGCGGGGATGAACGGGAGATGGCAAAAATGGTAGCGGACATTGTTTCCAGACGGGACAAGCACACCATTCTGGAAGGACAAGAGCCAGCAGAGTTCTGGGAAGCTCTGGGAGGCAAAGCACCCTATGCCAGTGAAAAGAGGTAATAGTGACCTGCTGGTTCCTCTGGGCCTGGTGAGGGATCATTAAGGAAGGGATCAGAACTTGGCAGGAAAGTGAGTACTTTGATAATATGTCTTCACTAAAGGGAGTCAGAATATCACCAAAACCTTGGTCAGAAACCACACTGAGATGTCTCTTTCCTAGATTTTGGGTCAGGCCTTGTGTGAAGTAAGAGCTAAGGATCCAAACCCTGGAGACAGGGGTGTGCTACATCCTGCCCTCCCTACAATAAACGCCCCCCATATCTCATCATAAGGGCTACAGGAACCACGTGCTCCTTTCCCAGCCATTATTAGCTTTATGGGCAGCCCCGCAAGATTCATGAGACTAAATCTGCTTTTGAACAACCTGGATTTCTCCAGCCCTTTGGGCAGGTGATGGGTTCCTTTGCAACCAGGTGACCTGATGTGGCTTTCACCTGGCATCAGGCTCATCTGCTTTTGTCCTCTTTGGGTGGAGAAACATTAAAAATCATTAAAATGCCCAGGAATCCCCTAAAACCTGACATTCAGGCCATCAGAGGAGTGTTGCCATATTCCACCCCTTCCTTCCATGCCATGACAAGTAGCATCAAGGCCCTGCAATAAGCCACAAGGGAAAGATTTCCATCTCTCTTGCTTTTCCTTGCCCTGCCATGCATGAGGAAGGTTCCAAGAGCAGGTCACGCACTACCAGCCTCGCCTCTTCGAGTGCTCCAACCAGACGGGTCGATTCATCATGACAGAGGTGGTGGGCTTCTGCCAGGAGGACCTGGATGAAGATGATGTCATGCTGCTGGACACATGGGAAGAGGTCAGCACATTCCCACTCCCCTTCTCCCCAGACATATTTTCAAACAGGTTATGGCTTTAATTGGTTTGAACCCATCACTCAGTGTGAAACCAGGGGTGATGTGCCTTCTGTCCTATCTCCAAACCCTTTGTGGTGCTTGGATGCACATCCAGTCCTTCTCACCCAGGGACAGCAGAGGTGAGGGAGGCAGCATTGCCAGCCCTGTTTCAGAAAAGTGGAAACCAAGACACCCAGTGCATGCCTTCCTACAATCTGAGAAGAGCTGGACCTGCTCCAGTCTTTGCCAGCTCATGCAAGGAGGTGGCACCCAGAAACAATCCCCTCTTTTCCCAGTTCCAGTGGTGATGACTTGCTTTAGGCCATGGGAAAACTGTCTCCAGGAGTTTGCTTTCTGAGTTGGATCCATTCAAGGATAGGGTTCAGCCACCTTGAAACATGCAGGGGCTGTTACCTGATATATTTATCCCTGTCTCAAAAGCAAAATCTTTCCTGACTGGAAGTAAATGTGGGATCAAAGTCACAAGGGACTTTTAGGGAAACACATTTCCAATCTTATCTCTGCTCCCATTGCCAGGGGAGAGAACAAACATCCGTGTTTGCACAGGTCCCACAGACTCACTGATGTCCAACACCTTCTCTCCTTGCAGATTTTCCTTTGGGTTGGCAAAGCCTCCAACGCATACGAGAGGAACGAGGCCGTTTCCTCAGCTAAGGAGTATCTCAAGACCCACCCGGCCGGGAGGGACTTGGCAACGCCAATAATCCTGGTGAAGCAGGGCTATGAACCCCTCAACTTCACAGGGTGGTTCAACGCTTGGGACCCCTACAAATGGAGTGTAAGTTGCTGGAAGAGCCCCGTGGTGCACGTGTTTGAAGGGTGTTCTTCTCAGTGAATAGGTGATACACGGGGTGAAGGCTCACTATGACATGTCCTGAGCTTCACAGAATCACAGGTCGTGGAATGCCTTGGGTTGGAAGGGACCTTAAAGGTCATCTAGTTCATGGGCAGGGACATGAGTTCCTGGTGCTGCCTGAGCAGCTTCTGCTCCTTCACCAACAAAATGTACCTGTTTGGTGAAACTGAGGCTTTTTCAAATATATGTGCTTGAATCTACAATATTCACATTTCTGTTTTAAAAGAGGTAATGTTCCAAATCATGTTTGTGATTTCAGCCAAAAAGAGGCTGGGGCTGTGAGTATTAAGTTCAGAGTGAAGACAGAAGCTCCTCCCATCATAAAAAAAAAATGGAGGCGAAAATGTTCTTTTTTTTCAAAATGCAGCCGCAGAGTAAAATCTATGACCCAGCTTTAAGGGCAAACTGTGGTGAAATGAAAGATGTGAGCAGACAGGTCTCATGTTCAGGTTTGTGGAATGTCCATCAGAGCCCAGGAGCTCCTGAGCAAGGTCACCCTTGATCCCTACACACAAACCTTCCTCTCAAAACTTGATTTACAAATACCAGCTCTTTGCTATACAGAAATGGAAACCTGCCCCAGGAGATGCCTGAGGGGAAAAAAATAAAAAAGTCTTTTCTCTCCTCTTTCAAACACACAGGCTTCAAATAATTTTAGGAGCATAATGTGGAGCAGGGATTTGGTCATGTGGCCTGTGCATAAGGCCCCACCAGGACCCCAGATGGGGAGAGGAAGGAGAGATGCACTGGGACAGTGTGGAGGTCCCCAGGACTTCACTCTGCAGGAAGACTCTTACAGACATGCTTTATTTCCTGTATCTGGGTTTGCATCATCTTTCTTAATAATCATTGTGGTAGTAGAGAGCCTGTCTCGACAGCTGGATCTGGACAGATAGGGCAGCAACTCCCAGAGCAATGACCCTTAAAATAATGTTGATGTTTAGAACAAAGGTCAAAACTTGTGGGTTTGCTTTTTTGTTTGTTTGTTGGGTTTTTTTCCCCCCGAGGAACTGCTGAAAAACAAGGATACAGCTCATAAAATATGTGCCTCTAAAAATATCCCCTGTAGGCAGCTTCAGCAACTACAGACAAGCCATCCAAACTGTTGACATCCTAGAAACATCTGGTGTGTGTTCATTGCTCAGTTTTGGGTCTAAATCTGTTTTCTCTGCAGTCCATGTGTTTATGTTGTTTGTCCTTGTTGGGAAACTTTGTTGGATGATTCTGTGAAGAACTGACATCTCCTGGCTGCTGAGGAAAACACAGTCCTGAGCTTTGCCAATATTATCCAGTGTATTCCTTTTTTTTTTCTTTTATTTTTAGTAACTAAAAGGTATCTTGTAATGCATGGAACCTAATTATAAGAAATCAAGGACTGAGGCTTTGAAAAATCTTTTGATTTAGATAAATGATTCAAGGAAGGGACAAAAGGGATAATATTTGATCCCTAATTTTCATGCATTACAAGATTAATTTAAAATGTAAGAGATTTAAATCCAGCAGTAAATATGATTTCTCTTCATTTGCCTTCTGCTCTCTAAAGTCTTTTAAATCTCCTGTTTTCACCTGGTATTGTACAACTTCAAAGGCTGAAGTCCATTTGTTTCTGTGCTTTCAAGGGAAAGCTCAGGTTCTCACGTAGTCTCCTGATTCCAGGGGCTGAGGTTTGCAAGAGGCACCACCTCAGGGATCACCCCTGGGCTTTAAAATTCATGATCTCCTGACCCTGTTAGAGTGGCCAGGAGTGTGGGCTAAATGCAGCCCACAGTCCTCACAACCCTCTTTCCCTTCAGGATGGCAAGTCCTACGAGGAGATGAAGAACAGCTTGGGAGATGTGTCAGCTCTATCTGAGATCAAAGTGGTGAGTTGTGTAGGAATCACACGGGTTTGAACTCCACCGTGTCCCCCAGCCTGTTGTCATGATGGAGAGGACATCAGGATCACAGCAGGGATGGGGACCTCAGGCAGTCAGGATCAGAGCTGTGCTCCTCTGTGGGAAGGAGAGGGAGATGTTATAAATAACCCATAAATACACCTCCTGTGTCTTTTCCAGTCCTGTCCAGAGGCGTCTGTGAGCAGGACACTGTCCAGCTGCCTTAATGCAGAACAAATGCAAGTGTGTGCAGCTGTGAGAGTGTGCAGTTAAGTGTTGTATGAGTAGTTTGCAGTGGTGGGGCCCCTGAGACCCCAGGTGAGGGTCCCCTGGTCAAAAGGGGCATAGCCCAGTGGGGTGTCCTCCAAAGCACAGAGGAAATGAGGACCCAACAGTCCCAAGTGGGATTGTCACACAGAGTCAGTTCTGCCCTGGGCAGGGTCAGGATGAAGGCTGGAGGGAAGTGGCAGGTTTGGATGAAGAGAGATGGCACATCAGGGAGGGCATGCAGGTAATTTCAAAGTTTTAGGCATGGTAGACATCTAATCTCATCTTCTGTCCTCCCACATGTACCTTCCCCTGATGTTATCTTGAGAAGAATGAGAGTGCTGTAAGTATCCTCAGTTATTTCTAAGAGCTCTCATTAGTGTGTGCTTTTAGCAGCCCTAACATCGAGGTGTAGTATTTCTGGAGGTGCTGGACTAATGCTTTAGCTGGGACTTTATCCTCGCTGCTTTGGAGCTACAGATAGTCTGTGCCAGAAATATTCCTCCACAACCCCAACAGAGAGAGAGATCCTGGGATAATCCCCCAACTTGCTCTGCCAGGGAGCCTTGTCTTGACATGTTTTCCTCCATTTGGCAGGACCTTAACAACATCAGCCTGAACAAGAGAACCCCCAGCACGACCAACTTGGCTGGTTTGAATAATCCAAACTCTTCCTTGGAGTACAAATCCCACGTCAACCACAGCAACAGCAACAGCTACAGCAGCAACTACAACAACAACAGCAGCTCTTCCCTCCTGCCCAACGGGGAAGGAGTTTACTCCCGAGAGGTGCTGATGCACAGGACGGTGGATGAACTTCCAGAAGGAGTGGATCCCACCAAAAAAGAGGTGACAGCATTGCTGGTTTGATGCCCTTGTAGCTTAACCTGGAGCTAATTGTGCTAGTGTTTTAGAGTACTGAGTCCTGCTTCAGGTTCAAGGAGATGCTGGCTGGACACACAGGTCTCATCAAAAGGAGGAGCTTCACTTGAGAGGCAATTCATGGAATTGTTGAACTGCCTGGGTTGGAAGGGACCTGAAAGATCACTGAGTTCCAACCTCCCTGCCATGGACAGGGACACCTTGTGGTGGTTTTACTCTAGATGAAGTAATTTTACTTTTTATGGAAAAAAATATGATTTTTAAATAGCAACTTGTCAAAAAAATTATAAAATGTTTTCTTCTGGTAGAGTTGTTTTGCTCTGCCACCCAACCTCTGTCCTTTGGAGCAACAGAGAATCCAAAGCAGAATTCCTGTGGGACAAGGTTACACAGCTGAGAACAAAGCCAGAATTTGCCTTTTGCTTGGGGTGTAAGCAAATGTCCTTCCAGAAGGGATACTTTTCCCATTTGTTTTTTTGGTGGTTGTTTTTTGGGTTTGGGTTGTTTTTTGGGGTTTTTTGGGTTTTTTTGGGGGTTTTTTAGGTTTTTTGGTGGTTTTTTGTTTTTTGGGGTTTTTTTTTTTTGTTTGTTTGTTTGGGTTTTCTTGGGGGGGGGGGGGATTTTGTTTTGTTTTTATTTATTTTTTGTTGTTTTTGTCAGAAGGCTTGCATTTCAACAATTAGCAGTTTCAGGAGAAATGACACATCTCAGATTTCCCATCAGCCCAAGGGTTTTGGCAACATCTGTAGCTGGGTCTGAGCAAGCTGATGGGAGAGGCACAGGGTTGATTCCCTCTACTCCCTGCAACCCATGTGTGACCCATGTCTTGCCCAACAGATCTGGCAAAGGCCAACACCGACAGCCAGAGGCACAATCTACATGACCTCTTTCTTCTACCAAAAATGCCAGGAAAAAACCCAACTTCCACTACCCACAGGGTCTTTCTTGGTATCCCTGATGACCCTGCTGTCTGCAGCCCATCTGTCTTTCCAGCAATGAGAGTGAACATTTCCAATGGAATATTTGGGGAGAGGGAACTGAGCAAGAGGGAGATGCTTTCACTGTGAATCGCTTGCTAAGAAACCACCCAAAACTTTGGCCAGCAGAACTTCTCTGGTGGACTATAAATTGTCCTGGCCACAGAATGATTAGCAGGGGCTAAATTCCAGCCAGAGCATGCTAAATCCTCAAATCAGAGCATCCCTTTGGGCTGGTGGGTTTTTATTCCCCTGGTGCTTTGGGAAGTGGGATGAAGAACAGTTGCTTGGATGTTCCAGTTCCCAGCACAAGGACAGGCAGCTGGACAGGAGCTGTTGGCCTGGAGTCAGAGGTCAGCACTGGCGTGGTGAGGAAGGAATGCAGCCTTTGGAGGTGCCTCAGCCTCTACAAAAGCCAAAGCTCACCTCTCCTTTCTCTCTCCTCCTGCAGTACTATCTCTCTGATGCCGATTTCCACGATATCTTTGGGAAGTCCAAGGAGGAGTTCTACCAGATGCCCAAATGGAAGCAGCAGAACGAGAAGAAACAGTGTGGACTCTTCTGAGACATCAGGGGCCACCCAGCATGCAGGGACTCTGGGACCAACCCTTTTAGGAGCTGCAGGGAAGAAGTACAGGCATTTGCTCAACGAACCCAACCCAACATCTCGACCAGGCCCAGCTCCAAGGCAGTTATTCCAGCAGCCACTCTTCAGGGAATGGCTCCTTTCTCCCTGCAAACGCAGAACACCAGGAGGCAAAACCTTGTCCAGGAACAGCTTGGCAGGATGTTTTTGCCTCCTTCTGACTCTTTATTGTTGATAGCCACGAAGACAAATGTGTGCCACACAACTGTATTGTAGCCTCTTCTTTCCTCTCCCTTTTGCAAATTGCCACGTGCACAAGGTCATGATCTTCCTTCGTTTGTAGAAGTTTAAAATTAGGCAAGACAAAGGCCATTTGCAGGTGCTGTGGAAATGCTGGGTGGGGAAAGGAGAGGCTAGAGGGTGCCTAAGAGGGTAGAGGGAAAAAGATAATGGAATAGCCACATGTCCAGTGGAGTAGTTCATGGAGTGACTCCTTCTCACTTTGTAGAAAAACTACTCACCAAAGAACAAAAAGGATCAATTGTAGACTGACAAGGATAGATAACCCAGGGCAGAGTAAACACATGAGAATCTGGTTTGGAAGAAAAAAACCACCTCTTATTACAAATATATTTATTAGCTGATCTATTTCAAGAGGATGATGAGACCAAGGGCCAGACACAAAGGTTGATTTTGACAGCCATACAGGACTGTCTACTTTTTTCTCATTCAGGCAACATCTGCAGTCTCACCAGGCCTCCCTGAGCATGACCAGGTGAATGTGAGAGTCCAGCTGCCTGCAGACAAGAGGCTTGAGGAAACCAGGAGGGGTTTGGGTGTGTCCTGAGGCAGAGAGTGTCCTACTGAGGGTTTTATCAGGGCTCCATCCCTGTGGTGTCTGTGGGGCTGAGGGGAACTTGTTCCACACTGGGGGCTCTGACTAGGGAGGGCAGCAGGAAATGGGAGTGATCAGTGATGAAGGGATACAACTGTAAGGGAAGAAACATCTCTCTAAAAACTCAGACAACGTGGGTTTGCAGCTTTACTCAATTTCCAACCTGCTCAGTGATTCCAAATAAACATCCAGCAGCGGCACTGAAAGTGTCCTTGATCAGCGTGTTGGGATAGGATGGCAGTAGATAAAAGCTCTGCAGGGCTACAGGTCCTTCAAACCCCTAGTCATCAATGGAATTTTGGATGCTTTGGAAAAGAACTGAGGAGGTGGGGCTGTTCCTGTTCCCAAACACCACATGCCCATGCCTGCTCCTGAAGCCCCCCACTGCAGTGATACCTGGCTGTTCAGCACTTGGCCTGACTGCCCACCCCTGCCTCAGGGATGTGGGGATGGAGCTGAGGAGCCAAGAGCTCTCTCTCACAACCCTGGACCACTGCACTGAAGTGTCACCATCTGGCTGGGCTGGAGTGGTGTGCTCCAGGTGATGGGTCTTGTGGTCAGATCTTTGTGTTTAAGAATTGGCAGTTCCTTCAAATACACCCCAACCCCATCATTACATCCATGTTCCTGCCACCACAACCCACTTCTGCCTGAGGGTTCAGTCCAAAACCTGTTCAAACAGCAGAGTAAGTTAAGCATCAAGCAGAGACACAAATCAGTCGAATTACCTGTGTGATTACTCCTGTTGTGCTCACGTGAGATGCAATCGGTGCACACCATCTGTGTTTCAGCCTCCCCTGCTGCTGCTGGAAGCAGCAATATTTGCCTCACCCCACTGTGGCAGCTCCTAAATTAAGGAATTGCACGTGCTCCTCAGTAAGATGCAGGAATGCCACCTATCAGCCCTGAGTGTGGGCCTAACGAGCTTCACACAATCAAACGAAGAGCAGCCAAAATACAGTCAGAGCAAATTGCCACGTGCACCTTGCTACAAATTGCTTTAATTCCTGCAGCCACGATGCTCACTGACACGAGTGGAGGGCTCCTGCCAGAGGTAGGAAACCAGCATGGAATTGCAGACCATAGACCCTTGTGATGGAAACTGCTCCTGCTCCCCTCTTCTCATGGCAGAGATGGTTTTACTCTCTGCCTCTGATTTCTAAGGGAAAGATCCTCACCCACATCCTCTTCTTCACATCATTTGCTGCTTTTGCTGTGGTGTCTGGTTTCTGTTGTGTCCTGTTTCTGCTGCTCTTTTCCTCAAAGCTCTTCCCTACAGTGGTGCTCCAACACTTCCTAACCTGCTCGAAGATGAGGTCCCTCAATAATGAAATGGATCATGTCCCTTCCTTTGGGGAAAGAGGAGACCTTGTAGAATTGTCCATTGTGCTCTGCTCCATCCCATTTCCGTCTCAGCTACTTTCCCACCTGGTTTCAGAATTCTCCCAACTGTTTCTACCTGAGGAGGGATCTTTTCCCCCCCCCCCCCCCCCCCC